>JAZHYW010045883.1:0-32620 GCA_037355805.1 Ixodes ricinus
AAAACACATTCTCTCAATACTGACTTTTTCAGAAAAAGATATCACTATTGTATACTGTCCATCCGAACAATTTAGACAACCGTATGATGTCGTAGTTCTCAGGGTTCTCAATGGACAGAAACCGCTCTTTCAAATAGAGCCACGTGGACATGGTCAACGTCACCAACATAGTTAATTTAGCCATAGTGCTGAATTCTCTACATCACCTACTGAGGGCCCGTGCAGGTCACATATTGGACACGAGTGCTGTGTCATCGTCAGGGTGGAACTCGTGTTGTGACTGAATGAGCGCGATTTGTAGCAAACTCTGAAGTAGCGCTGGGGCCCAACATTTGCCCCGAATTGGCCCTCGGTAGATGCGTGTAAAATTCAGCACTATGGTCTTCTGTCTAGGGAGTGTTGGCTTAGTACTTTTCCCACATGCTGGGCTCCCCATCTCTAATAAAATCTTTCTCTTTTCAGCCTTCTTCTATCAAGATTTGAAATCCCGCCCTACAAGGGGGAGAGCGCGGAGTTATGTCCTCACAGCTCGGGAGAGAGGGTACGTCGATGTTCTGCCTTGCAGAAGGTAAAAGTTAGATGTCGTCCTTTACTGAAATTTGGCTTAGCTAGGCAAAAACGACACAACCAAATGAAACACCGATTGTGAGAGGTCTTTGCGTACTTTTTGGCACAAATCGTAATGGCCTCATCTGCGATGGGTTTCAGCAGAATGAGCTTCTTTCCTCTCCAGCATCCATCTGCAAAACCGAGATAAGTTCCAGTGAATCCGTCTTATCCTCAGTAAACAATTTCCAATTAAATGTTGGAATCTCACCAGCGGTGACCAGTATCCTTGACTGCGTGTCGTACATCCGTTGGGCTAAGGACTCGGCAGAGTAACCAGCGAACTGCAAGAAGACGGATGACCTTTGCATGAACACGTTTATTTAAGTTCGTCTTGCGGGATCAGCGAGTATTTTCTTTCACTTCTACACAAGGTAGATAAGGTGAACACATGAGCCACAAATGAGCTGAATTGTAATTTCGCATTCGTCGCCTCGTCGAAAAGACTTATAATGGGCGGCAGGTTGAGATTTTAGGGAAGCTCTTCCTACCTCTGTAGAATTTAGCAGAGCGAACGCTGGAAGGGAGGTCACATCCTTTCCAGCGTTCACTTCGCCAAGGTTGACAGAGGTGGGAGGTGCTTACCCTGAACTCTTAACTTGCAGCCTGCGATAAAGCTTCATAGCCCGGGAATTGCCTGAGAGTATGGTTGTATAATACCCTCCGAGAATTCATTGCGTCGTCATTTCTCATGGCAGTCCGATCCGCTGGCGGAAGTGTCAGAATACATTCTTCCTTTTGTCTTGTGCAACCCTAGATATACTTGGTATATGCCTGTGTACATGACTAGTTGTGCATTTTTTTAATCTGTGGTTAAGCAAGTGTGCCGTCATACTGGTCAGCTTTTCCGAATGTTTATTCTACAACATATTTTCGCCGATAAATGCAAAGAAAAACTCTACATTTTAATTCATTAACGAGCTTAATTACCTCGAAGGCGACCCCAAAGATAGTTTTTAAGGTAATTAAATTAAACGAAATGCGTTGCACTTCACCGCATATGTTCGCTGAAAACCAAACAAAAAAGTGTCTTGATAGTTGCACCTGCTCTTCCAAGTCTACAATGTAAATTTCAAACTAATTTACGTTTCTGAGATCGGTCAGTATTCCCTAAAATCAAGGCTCACATTATTTGTGTCTTTGTACCTTGATATCATATACACTCTGGCGTATTGTACGCCACCTACACAGTGTAGATTCCACAAGCACACCCGGAATAATCCTAATAGTATTTTGCAGGTAAACTGCTTCAAACGAAAAAAAAAAAGCCTACTCACGACGACAGTGTGAACTGCCCCGAGCCTTGCACAAGCCAGCATTGCGACGATCAGCTCGGGCACCATGGGCAGATAAATGGTGACTAGGTGTCCCTGGCAGACCCCTGAAAGCAGTCGTGGGAATTCCGTAATTGATACGACACCGAGTCCGCCATTTTGATGAGCATCACATGAACATTTTGTGATGGCACCAAGTTTTTGATTGGGAAGGAGCATGGAAGCAACAACACTGTAATTGATGAACGTTCGCGTACAAAAAAAGGACGCAGGCACAAACTTTGGCGACATGAAAGACGCGTTCAGAGCTCTTTGCTACAAAGTCCGAGTTTGTCTTTATGTTATCAGAATCTATACCGAGCTGCGTTGTAGACAAAGGTGGTCCCAGACATTGGTTCTAAGGGGGAAGGGTGGGGGGGGGGGTCGAATTCCAGATATTGGTTTGGGGGGGGGTGCTAATTTAGGGGGCGTGAGCGATTATGAAAGTCGCCGCGGACGGCTCCCAGATTATGTCGCGGCCGTTGCCGCAGTGTCCCATGGTGCCGCCTAAACCAAAAAGACGTCAAAGCGACGGCTAACATTCCTTTCTAAAGAGAGGTGACAGAACTTTAGATGTGCTTGTGAGGTGCGGTTGGTGTACATCGTCGAAGTCAATTCGCCACTTTTAGTGAACAAGAGTGCTCCCGCATTCTTTAAAAATGTAAAAAGAAAGAAAAAGAACGAGCAAAAGGTTTTGAAGGGGTGCCCCCCCAACCCCTTCGCCCCTCCCCCCCCCCTTAGGACCGCCACTGGTTTTAGAGTCCATTTCATAAGGCCTTCTAATTAGTTACTACAAGTCACGTGCGACGTTATATGGTGTGTACTCCGTGCACATACATGCACCCTTTAAGTGGCGGGGTACTGTATTGAACTGAGTGCTTTATGTATTCATTTTTTTTAAATATTGTGGTGCCCAATGGTCCTTAGCTGGTCAACTTCACCGTGCACCAGGTCGTGAGCGAAAGAAATGCATGGCTTGCAATTGACGGCTCATCGATGATCATTATTATGGTCCCGCTACTGAGGGCGTACCTTCCGCAGCGTACACTTCGCCGAATTTGTTTTCCCCAATAACAACGAGTAGGAATAACCCAAAGTGACAGCCAGCAAGGGGCGATGACCTCACGTGCAAGCCATGTATTGCGTAAGAACATATAGATCACACGAACATAAAAGCAAACACGCCCACACAAAAACATCCTCCTTAACAAAAATAAAAATATAAAGCAAAGAAACAAATAACGTTTAGTAAAAAAAAAATTAAGAAAATGAGGGGATGACTGTCTTTATATTCTTTCCCTTTGGAAAATCCTCAGGAACTGGTTAGAGAATCTGTCCGAGGGTAGGAAATCAGTGACGCAGCAGATTCAATACATGGCCGAGTTCGATATGCTCGGCAGTTGATGGCTCATGCTTTCAGTGGGTTCAAGGGCAATCCAAACCTACGTGTCAAAATCAATAGGGTCTCCCTAGACAGCCCTTTGTGTGTTTGACCAATGGAAGGATGAAATAAAATTATGATGCGTCATACAGCGCACTAGTGGACGTAGCGCTGCCCTATTCACAAGTGAACAATAGCCACAAGAGAACAGGGGTAGGGAAATCTCTTGCTTTCCTCGAGTTGGTGCTTCTTTTGGACTTTACGTTTCCGTCACCTACATAACGATGGCGTCAGTTGCGAGGGGGCTCATGCATGCTGAGAGGTGTCTTTCACGCTACCTTTTCCTTTGAGCACGTTGGCGAACTTGCAGACATCGTTCAACAGCTCCTCATATGTGATGGTCTTTCGGTCTTTGGGGTTGTTGCCCTCCTGGATAGATAGACGAAAAGGAAGGAAAGAGAGGCGACTGTAGGATACGATTAGATTACGAGGAGATTTTATGCAAGAAGTGCTCGGGGCATGGGGACAGCTGCTCGGAACTAAGTTTGTGTACGGTCAGCCATGCTCTGAGACGAAAAGTTTAGCCGGTACTGGCCAACAACAGCCCGTCCTTGAAAAGCACAGCGTGTAATCAGAACCACGTTTTAGATACATTGCGCATCACCGTAGAAAGTTGGACATTTGGTATAGTTCACACTTGAGTGAGAACCTATGTTGACCCACCCATATCCAAGGAAAAGTTTCCCTATAAGTATGTTTCTCCGTTGCTTTCAAAGTTTTAGGCGTAAAATAGAAACAATTAGGAAAGACGATCTCAGCCAGCAAGCTCAAACTCCTTGTTCGAATTCAAGCTGAAGGAAGACAACGTCTTCTGACCGACGCAATAAAAAAAAAAAAGACGATCAGAAGCCGATTTTGTTGCTGAAGAGCTGTTACCTACTTCCATGGTTGAGGATCAAATCAAGATGATTTCAATCGTGATTTAACTTGCGATTTAAATCACGAGTTAAATAAGATCGGCTTTATTATGATGATCTAAATCAAACGTTATCGCAAAAAATCATAATAGATATTATATAGTTATATTTACCGTTTGTGTATTACTTGATACGTTTTATGTGAATCTGGTTTGTATCTAAATAATAATAATAATAAAACAAGCAAGAAAGATTTATCCCGTGCTGAACACGAGCCGAATTGATTATTAGTTGGTCTTCTGAGCATATAGGAACGATGACCCATCTTTCTTCCTTCCCTTGGTTCGTCAGTTCCATAACGTCCTATTATACTCTGTTTCACCTTATGATGTACCGCAGGAAGAGGCTACAAGCGCGAGCTCCTGCTCTAGGGCACACCTCGGCGGCACAAGCTCTCGTGCATTAAGAGTAGCTATGAGCTCGCGCTTCTAGCTTTGTCTGCGGTACAACATAAGTTGAAACGGGAGTATAGAGCAAATCAGAACACGAAAAAAGAAAACAGCTTTTTACTATCTAACAAAAACAAATAATGCTGTTTCTGTGCTTTTGCGGAGTTTCCTCGGTACAAAATTAATTAACCTTATATATATATATATATATATATATATATATATATATATATATATATATATATATATACTTTAAATTTAGTTATTCTTTTCTTTCCTATTGTTTTCAGTGATTGGATAGATTGATTGATACATCGACTGCCATGTTTCAAAGTACATCTAGCGATAACTACTACTTTATAGCTACAGTGTTTTAAATCTAACCAATCTGCTTGAAATAATCAAACCGATCAGATTCCTTTAATTAAAAAAAAAAGAAAATATATAATCCTTTTTTTTACTCGAAAAAAAAAATTACTTCTTGTTGTACACAAATGGCCTTCTAAATTGAACATTGATGCGACGTCTTCCTTAGCAACTACCTCCATTTCCTATAACATAAAAGTGTTTCGGTCATTTGGCTGACGCTAAGAAAAATTTATCACAATGTAAGACCATTCATTACACGCCCTTATAAAGCCGAGGCATATGATATTATTCATAAGGAAGTCTTTATCGCTTCAACTGGAGAACACGCGTAATTGCCTTTTAATTGCACCCCCTCACGCCATGATGAATTGTATGTCCATCTTCCAATTGCATGCCGCACCTCTTAGTCAAACTTTAGGTGTGGCTTTAAAGCGTGCCTCGCCTTAAGGCCCAATCACGTGGCAATCAACGATCGATAGTTCGTCTTGTATTGTCTTAACCTACAAAAAAAGAAGAGTATTATACAATCGGACATAAAGAACATGCCACGTGGCTGTATTCTTTCCAGATGAGTATATATGTCACTTTCTCCTCAACCAATCACAGCCCTGCGCGGAAGCCAAACACCGCCCAGAAGCTTTCCCATGCTTCAGGATTGGTGCTGAGCTGAAGAGGAGTACTTTCACAAATGTCACAAATTCAGCGATGTGCGCGGCAGTTTGCTGTTTGAACTTCACGACGAGTGTTCTTAAAAAGAAGTCAGGCAGAGTATTTATAAGGGAGTTGACAAAACGTTAACATACAGCTTGATTTTGACATATGCAAGCGGACTAGCTTGACATAGTAAAAGGACCACGAGGTTCAAGGCTGTGGTAAAGATCAGGACAGCACATCTCTTGTTCGATGACCAGCATGTACGCAGTAAAGATTCTGGCTGTGCTCTGTTTCCTATTGGGGACATCCGAAGTGGATAATCAGCGGCAGTACTCATCCTGGCAAGAGCTCTTCACTTCGTCACTCTTTAAAAATGTTGTGACCAGGTTCGCCCATGATAGTTATTTAGACGTCCTCGTTCCAGCAGAGTGCTTCGGCAGAAATGAAGAAACAATTCGACGATTCCTTCAGAACCTACCCATCCCTGTCCGGTTCTTCACTGACATCAGGGCAAGTAGCGTCGGAGGTATAGACGGCACGCTTAAGTTCAGAATGTATAACCTGGTAGCACTCGTATGTGAACACACTCCGTGGAGTGTTCATGTGGCAGATGATTCACTGGAGCGCGCGCTTTTTCATCACTTCATGAAACTGTACGTCATTCCAGAAAGGTATCTAAACCAAAATACAAAGCCGAGGTTGAAGATTCCGTCAAATATCAATCGGCATCCAGGCACCACCCTGATCGTGATTAACAATAAAATTGTCTTTAAAGACGAGTATGAGGAACGGTGTTTAAACTGCGCAGCGAGCGAATACCTTGATCAAATACCCGAGTTCAGGAGAAATCTAAAAGTGAACCAAGCTGTTCTTTTTGGGTGGTGCACCGTGACGTACACATGCTCGAAGTATACGTTCACAACTTTACTAGATACTCTCAGGCACAGGAACGCAACGGTGAAGGTTATTCAGGCTGTAGATAACTGGCGCGATACAGAGCACGCCATGGACGCGTTAAGCTATGGCAACGTGTTTGTGGAACTTTCGCAGCAGTTTGACTCCTGGAATGACTTCGCTCACACTAGGATGCCGCAGTTCTACGACACAACCGGATACAGGTTCTTAGTCAAGGGCCTAGAGCCAATACCGAAAGAGGAAGTTCTGATTCTGCCCTTCACTGGAAACGTTTGGGCAGCCCTTCTGCTGTCTATGGTCTTGTACATCCTGTCCGCAGCAGTTGTCACCCGAGCGCTTCAGATCACCTCTGTCAAAATGTGTCATGTTGTTTCTCCATTCTTCTCAACTCTCCTGCAGCAAAGCGAACCGTCTTCTTCGGAGCTGATGAAAAAGCATTCTTTTAGACTACTTTTAGGAGTGTGGTCTATTGTGATTCTAGTAATGGCCACAGTGTTTAAAGGTTGCCTGGTATCCCTTCTCAGAGACTTACCTCTCAGAGGAAAACTTCCAGTCTTCTGGTCTACCAACACACTAATGCAACAAGGTTATAGAATCTGCATAATAACTAGTCACTTGGGATTCTTTCATATGACATACCTCCCGCAAACGCTTCAGAGAGGCGAGAAACATCTCGACTGTACAACCAACGGCGCTTTCAATATCCTGGACGACGGAAGAGACTCGTTTCTTATCCGATCTTTTCCTTTTGGCCGGTACGAAGATGCGCGCCGTCAACTTTATGGTCTGAAGTTCGTCGAGACCAGGCGCGAAGCTCTGTCCGAGCTCGCGGGACCCCTCATGCAGGCATCTTCACCGTACCTTAAGGACTTTGGCAAAGTGATCGTTGACGGGGTCATGTTCGGACTTTATGCGAGAGCTGGATCCCTGGAGGAGTTCAAAGCAGGTTACAGACGGAGTCTAAACTCTGTCCTGCCCAAAACGGAAAGTACGCTGACCCTTCACGACCTCCGACCCTATTTCCTCGTCTGGGCGACGGGCATTGGACTCGGTTTGGTAGTCTTCTTGGTCGAGGCGGCCCAGTTCTGCTACTCAAGATCGAGGTCGCGAAATCAGGGACGCCACCGGAGGCAACGGAAATCAACGCGTAAAGGTCGTAATAAAACGACAAGAATCAAAATATTATGATTCTTAAATTCTTAATTTTCGGGCAACTGTACTACACTCCCTTTTCACACTAAGTCCGTCTGCAGCCATTGCAGCGATCCGATAAGCCAATCAAGCTGCGCCAAAAGTGCTTCGTCATGGCGTTCGTCGTTTTTGTGCGTTTGCTTTTCCACCTAAACCAATCACGTACATCCTGAATGCCACATAATCCTACGTTCTTTTATTCAGTGCGTAGTTGGTTTAGACCCCCCCTCCTATCGGGGTTTTCTGACGTGTGATAGTCTTCTTTGACGATGTATTACAGACATACCTTATGTATGCTTCGATTGTTTCTCGTCGCTGTAGTCTATTTCACTCTGCAGCTGTAGACGTTCAGTCCTTTGTTCATCATCTTGAGTGTTTTTCAAGATGTCCGTATATCACGAGTATGCCGTTTGTCAAAGCGTTTTAATGAAATCAAAAGCAATCATCACCTGTGTTGCTGGAACGTGTGTTGTTTGTGTTTTTATTTTTTTAGTAGTCATTTTGATATTGCGAGAACATATATGTTAGGCTTGACGAACGTTGTAACTGAGTTGACGGGAAATTAGTATCTTGAGTCTGCGACTGAATGCACTTGAGGTGTCTCATGTCAATCCTGTCTCGGGTTAAAGTGGCCGTTCACACTAGCGATAGCTGACAGTGAGCCTCTTGCGACGTCTTAGGACGGTCGTACGCGAGCTGGACTTAAAAAGCTCGGTCCTTTCCTCTCGGTCATACTCGGTTGCAAGTGTGTGAACTGCGCTTAATCTTGCAAAACCTCAACTATCGATACCTGCCTGGTTTGTCTTTTTTTCCCTTGTTCATGCAGCTGTCGTATAGGCTCGTTCTTCAAAATTGGCTTTTTAATTCTTTTTTTTCTTTTTCAAGTTGCTCGCGGTCTTTTTTGTGGTTTATTCTGATGCCACGAATAAGACCAACGGTGATGCGACCTTGTACGCTTTGACGTTGCAGGCACTAAACTTTAACTTCATTAAAGTTTTCCGTTTTAACCACTTTAGCGTGTAATATATTTGTTCAGTTTGTTGTAGTATTTTTTGTCCTGACACATTCAGGTTTGATAATAGCTCCGTGTTTTACACAAATCTTACCGACTTTCTTCGCACGAGCATTAAGTTAATGCTTTTGGTGTAGTGATTGTTCTGAGGTTGTCTTTTATGTTGGGAATGTCGTGCGTGAACCTTAATAAGAAGTAGAAAGTTGCAATTGTCCTTAGAATCACTCACGCTGTTTTTTAGCAACTAATGACTACAGTATTGAAGGAAGAGAGAATGGAAATAATAGGGAGTAAAACACCTTCATATATATTTGTAAGTAGTTTCAAGAATGGATCCCGTGGAGCTCACCATGCTTCGGAGACTGGCTCAATGAACAAATATGGTCATTTCTATATTTTGTGTGCTGTGACACTAGGATTCGTTAATGTATTGGCTGCGATGTCTACTCAGAAAATTCACTAGTTCTTATCTGTTTAATGTTTACAGCGTGAATAAAGTTTTTGTGTGAACATTACGACCGAAATGTCTGTATCTATATATATATATATATTTTGATGTCACCTGAGGAGCCGCTCAAGATAGAAGCTTCCAGATTTCCTTCTAGTGACGACGATACGTACAACCAGTGTGACCGGACTGTCATAGCAAAGAAGCAACACGCCTTATACAATGTCTGCAGATATTTTTTTAATGTATTATCGGTGTGACCGTGACTTCAGGCTTTCCGTTACTATGCGGAGCACGAGTTCGTCTGTTCCTTGCACTGGGGTTGCGAGGATGTCAGAACTCCGAACCCTTATGCACTGATTGAAAAAAGAAATAGTGGGTAGGTCTGACAATAATAATTCCTGGAGAAGGGGAACAAAGGGAACAAAGTACAAACACAAATCTCCAAACACAGCTAAATGCCTGGTGCGCGAATGAAAATGGAGAGTTCCCTGGTTCGATACCAGGACCAGGCGGATTTTTTGTCGCGCACCAGTCACCTAACGGTGTTTGAAGATTTGTGTTTGTCCTTTATCCCCTTTGTTCCCCTTCTCCAGGGATTATTATTGCCATTCTTGTCCAGCTCGCTTGCCCCTTTCCAACGATTGCATTATTATCATGGATAGGTCAAACCACTATCCTTTCAATCAAAGCCAATCAGAATTTGGCGTCGTTCTGACGTCACAAAACTTCCGCGCAAGAAACAGACGACTTGCTTTCCTCAAAGCTGCAGCGTCCCCGTTCGTTAGCAACGGCGCGTTGCAGCAGATTCGTCCTCATTTCGCTGACAACATTTCAACGTGACGTTTAGAAATCGACCACACTCCCCATAACAACCCCAAACACGTCGAAGCGCTACAGAGTTTGCATAACGACAACGCTACATTGTGGTAGCCAACCACCGACGAACTCTCGGCCAAACTTGGCGAGCTTCCCACCTGCTTCCGATAGCCCGGTATGTCGACTTCAGCGCCACCAGCAGCCGACCCACGAAGGTCCCGGCACTATAGACCTTTCCATTAGGGTCATAGCAGAGAGGGTAAAAGAGAAAAAAAATGCACTCCCTTTCTCACCCCGCATGTCCTCCGCTCCGCCGAGTGGGCTGTAGGTAGCGTCCGGCTGGCGTGCAAACTGTGTTTAAAATCGCGTCGTTTTGGAGCTTTTAAGCGCAGATGCGCAGATTTTGGTACGCCAGTTGTCGTGTAATACTATGGTAGATAAAAAGACTCACAGGGTCCAATTGCGCTGTTACCTGCGTGCAAATAAAAAAAAAGAAGGAAAACTGTCAGATTGGTTAGTCTCTCTGGCGAAAAGTAAATCCGGTTGCTGTACCTTTTTTACTATACAAAGTTCGTGCTGGAGTAGGCCTTTAGCGACCATGAGCGGAAGTCTGAAATAATAAATAAGAACGTGCTCTCCCGCCGCAATACACGCGGTAGTTGAGGGTAGTACTGCCGGCTGACTTAACTGCTATTTAAGTAATAGAAAAGATATGCTAGTTGATCCTCTACAGAAATGGAACAACAGAGAGCTGTAGGACGATTTTGGAGTTGCCATAACTATTCTAAGAACGCGAACCACTTCACAACGGCAGCCACGAGCGAGAGTTCGATGTTCTGTACAGCCCGCCGATACAGCTCAAAGATGGAGAACGGCAAGCTCCCCGTTTGTCGTCTGGTAAGGGAGTCGGGCGCGTGCCCACTCCTCTCGTTTTACCCCGCCGAACCCGCTGAACTTCCCGGATGTATGGAGAGGGCGCTGCGGTCGAACAAAATGGTGCCGCCCAGAAAGCGCTAAATGGAATGGTCTATACTCCCTATTTCACAGTCACTGACGGTCTAACAAAAGCAGGGCGTGAGGAATCCCGCGCATCTCGTTATCTCTCAGTAACCAATCAGATTGCGACATAAGCCGATAAGTACACTCAAGAACCTATCACGGAGAAAGATTCTTAGTAGACCACACATTGCGTTTCTAATGTTGTCGGGGACTATAGTTAATTTTACTGAGAGGGGCACTAACGCGGGAGTCGTTTCCATAATACTTGAGAATGAAGACTGTTTTTCTCCCACTGATTTGGTTTGAAACAGCCCATGACGCTTTATTATTATTATTTATTCATCGGAAGTCAGGGAACGCTTTGAGCGGTCACAATAAATTGCTAAACGACCAGACGGAAACAACTCAAATCACCATTTCACGCTCTTGGCTAACTATGTATGAGGGCAGGTTCAGACACTGGCTTACAATGGGAGATGCTAAAAACCGGTTTGTGGTTTGTACGCCTATTTTGTCTGCTATGAGCATTTGTGCAACGGTCGTAGGTAGTCACACGGCCAGATTGAAAGGCCCCTTCTCACACTGCGTTTCACCACGATCGACTGAGATGAGGCCGGTTTTACTACGACCGGCTGCGCAGCGATGCAACGGTCGCAAGCCGTCATAAGAGCTCGAGAACCGGTCTTGTCTCAGCCGGTCCTAGTCGACTAATGCGTGTGTGAACGGGCCCTTAAGGCCGCGGGACGATTCACACACTTGCGTTCAGTCCGACCGAGCGCGAGGGTTGCTGTGGAAACAGCTGCATCAGCTCCGACAAACCCGGTTTTTACTTTGTTTGGTTCTAGCCGACGCCGCTGTTGCCATAGCAACCCTTGCGCTCGGTCGGTCTCAACGCCAGTGTGTGAATCGCCCTTGATTCACACACTGGTGACTGTCTGTTACACAACCTGTTTTTAAGCCTCTGCGAGTCCTTACGACGAGGCAGCGCAACAGCAGGGATGACGGTCGTAAAACCGCTTAAAAGCTGGTTGTGTCAGCCGCAACGCACTCGAACGCAAATGTATGAACCAGCCTTAAAGGGGCCCTGCAAGGACTTTTTTACTGGTTTTAAATTTGCACCGAACCTGAGCGCACTGAACGTAGTAACTTAATGAAACTTTTCTTTTCTCAAATTTCGCTTTATTTTAAAAGTTATAGGCAAATTGAAATTACAAAAACAAGCAAAAAATAACCTCCTTCATGACGTCCTTGGTTGCTTGAGTGGCCGTGAACTAGAGGAGGGGTAGTGAGCTCAGCGAGCGGTCACGGCTGCCGCACTCCGTGTCGACGGCTCGAGAGGGCGCCACTAAAGCATGTTCTGGCTAGGCTGTATGAAGCGGGCAGCCAGGGCGGCTCGCATTGCATTTGCTGCGCGATTAAACACTAATTCGGCATGACACTTCATTGCCCACAAACGACAGCAAACACGGGGTAAAGATCAGTTCAGAACGGGAGCCACTTCGCGCTGCCATACCGCCAAAGGCCAAACCGCAAGCCAAAGCTGCTCGCCGAAGGCCTTGGGAACGCTCGGAACCGGTCGGATCCTCCAGTCCATACGACCGCAGCGCCGCCGCGTACATCCGGGACCTTTCTACGCTCGCCGCTCGTTGGTGCCTGATCCCACTACACCTTTCTAGTATACGCCGCCTTTTCCACCGCTTGGTGGCGGGTATGTCGACGGGTCATTTCTTGTTTCCGTACTTTCTAAACTGCATTTGCTTCTTTTCTGATCTAAAATAGTGAACAAAAACTACTTTTATAAATAATTGAAACGGTTCGCGCCACTTATATTTTGTATTTCGACTAAAAAGAAGCTTTTAGCGGCTCTGACCAGTAGTAAGCCCAGGACCAAAGACGTCACATATCGCGCGCTTTCGGCACCGCGGGTCGCCCCCGTAGGTGGAGGAGGTTTCCGCGTCGTCCGGTTAAAATATGACGCACTGATATTTAGTTACTCTCTCCGTGCCCGCTGGCTTGCCCGAACCCCAAGAGACGTGGAAACCGCAAAAAAGGTAGACGCAGGGCCCATTTAGCGGTGTACAGATAGATGGAAACTCTAGTAACTTTTTCTCCGTAAACGACACTGCGAACTGTTTCACGCCGCACTTATATCTTCAGCTTACATTTTCACGTCGATCAAAGTACGGATTGTCCAACCACCAACCGCACACTTTGTGCAGATTTTCCTCTCACAAATTGGTCGCGGAGACATTTTGGAGTGTCGAAACATCTGCAAAGGCACTGACTTTTCTTCTGATTTATGTAAAAGGAATGAAACGCATATAGGTTTGCAAGACATCTCACCCAATGTCTATGAATAGTTTTATTGCGAATAATTTTATCAGGGACACACACATTCTTTGTCAAACAGACAATAACATAAACGTTAACGAACAAACTGCCAAGCAAGAAGCGAGCTATGATATTAACCCGCGCCCTAAGCTGTCAATGACTTGTTACTTTTTCAGATGATTCGATTTAAATTTTTTTCCCTTTTCAATCAATTGCTAGCTAGTCTCTCCCTGGTCATAAAGTACCAAAACAGTTTAGCAGAATTCACAAAAAAAATCGAATTTTCCTCAGATGTAAAAGCAGTGCGGTGCGGACGATTCCTCCTTATAGAAAGGTCTAGTATGATATTATCACCTTTTAGCAAGAAAGCTGCTAAACTGCTTTCTTTTACTCATAGACCTATGGCGGTCTTCACAATTCGCTCGTTGCTATATTATTAATTGCAACAATTAATGTTCGGTCCACAAAGAGAGTACGAAGGAATAATTAAAGTGGAGTAATTTTCATCTCCCGCCATAGCGTCAACTCGTAAAGGGCACCCAGGTATGGTTGTTATTCCGAACATGTCACAATCAATCATTTTCTTTTTCTCTTTGAGAAACGCGTTCAAATATAAAAAGTCACAAATAGAGTATCTGCTGTTTCAGACGAGATCGAACTTTTTTCTAATAATGATTAGCGGGCAGCAAGAGAAGCGAATCGTAGGACGCATCGCATATCGGTTTTCGTGTGCAGTGTTGGGGCACCATGCACACAATGTCTTAATTGCAAACCATCGAGCCTTATAGGAAAACAGCAATCGGGGATGAAACTTGTATTTCGATTCTGTTTCGTAAAAGGAATATTAAAGCCGTATGATGGAAGAGGGCCACATTGTCCAGACTTCTTGATTCACCGACCCAGCAAACGAATCAATTGCTGTTCTGAGAAAATACTAGAATATTCACGCTATGACCTTCACCCAGTCAGAAGTGGAATGTTAATTTTTAATTAGTACTCTGAAACCAGGTAAATAAAGGTACATTTTTGTCAAGTCTGCGAGTAATAATTTTTATTCAGTAATTTCGGTCGCAGGTCAGGTGGAAACGAGTCTGTACTGGCAAGGTAAATGCTGCAATCTGATCAGATAAATTCGTGGATACGTGCAGTCTTCCTTGTTTGAAATCTAACCCATAAGTTCGGTGACGTCTCCGTATGGGACGAGACTGTCAATCTCTATCTCTCTTCTCACAAACATGTCATTCCATTTTTCTAGAACTCGACCACCTTCGAGTTCTAAAAAAAAAATAAAAAAATTAATGGCCTTTTGCCGCATTGTCCGTAGCCATGCCCTAAAATATGTTTGACGAAAATATTTTTTTGATGGCGAGAGCGCGGTTTTAACTTTTTAAAAATAGCATGACACTAGATATCACTCTATATTTATGAAAAATCAACTTTTTTATGAAACACCCAACAATATTTTTTTCTTAAATCTGCACGGCTTTCGACTTGCAATGTGGTTGGGCTTGTGCAGTTTTGTAGAATTCAAATATTTTTAAAAGACACAATATTTTTTTTAATATTTTAACGACCTTGTTATTTTATTCAAAAATATCTAATTGCTCCGGGGACTCAATAGAACTTTATACCGGCTGCCCTGCAGGTACATAATCTATAAAAAAATGCTTAAACCGCTCAATTGTCTCGCAGTAAAAAACAAAATCCTGAAGATGCCAAAAAGTGAGTTTTGACGCGTAAGCAGCCACTTATTTTACCCTGAGGTGGTCCAAGTAAAAAATACAAAATATGGTGGATTCGGAAGAAAATCGATTGTCTTTTGATTCTGAAAGTTTAATCAAAGTAATTTTTGTTTAAAGCGAGAAAACAATTTTTGAAGTTGAACTCTCGCACCACAACCCGGCGACGCTTCTTAACGCCTCTTCGCCGCACAGCACGCCACCTGCGACGATAGCTGACAGGATTATGTCCAAAGCAAGAACGGAGTTTACTGCCGCTTCCCCTTGTCCGTCTTTTCAGCTGCAAGGAAAGAAACGGCGGGTATCGTGTTGATAATCGGAGGTGCCGCCAGTCCGTAGCCATAGCAGGCCCGTTGTGCCCTTTGTATCCGAGGGTGGCTCCTCACACTCCGGAAACGCGATGCCTAATCGACGGGTGGTTCTTGCCAATGACAATGTTTTTGTTTTTTTATTGCAATCGAAGTATGCGATTCGAACTCTAGGTTTCCGTTCTTCTTAATGCCCCGAATTTTGAACATCTCATTAAGAGATGGTCATGGAGACGACGGACACTCCATGACCGAAAACTCGACCAGTGAGAGAAAAAGTGGCGGCTACGGGTTATCGATCGTTCATCGGTTCTCACTTTCATACCAATATTCGTGGAGGCCAGGGGAGGGAGAGCATAGAGAGCGAGAAAAGCTGTGGCCATCGATCTCACAAAACAATAGAGGATCACACCACTTTTACTCGTTCTGTCTCTTTCTCTTTCAGCACTTCCTAAATGGCCCTACCCCTCCCCCCTTCCCACTGTAAAGTAAGGAGTGGACTCGACCACCATGCCCAGACAAGTAAACCAAAAGAAGTATCGTCTGTACCCTCGAAGACGATGCTCTTAGCCTCGCGCCGGGAGCTTCTTCAGTCGTGCCTCAAGAGCGTGCTAGTAATAAAGTAGCGCACATGAAAGACAAAAAGAATTCGACGCCTCGCATGAATCTACATCGTCTGTTACGCGAGCTGTGAATCCGCGAATCGAGGGAGTACGGACCCGCGTTTGATTTTCTGTCCAGGTGGAGGGAGACGTCGAAGAAGTTGGAAGGGGTGAAACGGTGTAAAAAACAAGAAGAAATAAACACGAAGAGCTTTCTCCTGCCCGGGAGAAGAAGAAAACACGATGGGAGGCGACGATGAGCCTACTCGGCGTTGTCTTACTTGATCTAATTGGTCTTTCGTATATTTGTACATGCCAGTTGCCCCTTTTTCTAGTAAACCTAGTGACCGGTCATACAAAAAATCGTGTTTTCTTTTCGGCTATTCTGCCCTTCCTGATGTTTTCTATTTTGTTTAACTTGATCTCTCTATGCTGCTGAATGTTGTGCTCGTATTGTTCCAGTTACTGTGTTATGCACATATTCAAAAAGGTAACGAGTATTTAAAGTAATCCGTTACCAATATTTTGTAACAAAATTACATTCCAAATTACTTCCGAAAAAAAGTAACGTGGCAATTACAAAAATTACTTGAAAAAGTAAAGGGTTACAAGTAATCCGTTACTTGACAACGGATTACTTTCCTAGTCTGCTGGTGACTTAGGTTCGAATTAATGCTGACGTCAGGACTCGTTCATGAAGCAGACAGGCGGACGCCCATCAACGGAAAGAAAACCGCCGTTATCATCTGTGTGTTTGCCACTGGGGTCTCATTGAAAGGAGGGAATTTCGGAAAACATTTAAAATCGGTGATAGCTCGTGAAAGGGCGAGATGGCAGAAAAAATAAAACTAACGCAGCATTTTATTATACAACGCTTTGGTCTTTTTGTTATACCGCTATTGATTTTGCCTTTCCTGGTCTGGCTTGCTCGAAACAGCGCCTCAGATGAGACCGACTTCAGTGTGAAGGCTGGAACGCGGTCGCGCGTGAGACGCGATTTAAAATTGAGCGCGTGAATGAGCGCTACTTTTGACAGCGCTTTTGGTGTTCAGCTAGAGCGGCGCCTAGCGGAACACTCGGTTCCCTCGAAGTCGTTCACCTGATATTTCTTGGCCCGCGCGCTTCCATGGAAACGCGGAGTGAGCTGGTCGCCTCTAATAAAGCCGGTCGTGCTTCGAAGATTTGAATGGACCGAGATGGACATTTCCATGGCTACCTAGATAGATTAGCCAATCGCCTTGCGAGGTTTTGGTCATCTGTACGTTAGTATCCGTTTGTGTCCGGCTAGCAGGTAGGGAAGGCTATGGCGCTACTTTCCCAGGATCACGGTGTAAGATAATACTCTTCAGGTGAGGACAGCGCGCTCCTCGCGACGTGTCGATAAAGTTCGCTTTTCACTCTCTCTCTTTCTTTCTCTCACTATGATTTCAAGCGGCGCCGGCAGATGACTCGTCGACCCGTGGGCACGGTGGCGTGTAAGACGCAGGAGGCAGGCTGCAGTGCACAAGGCGGCTCGTGCCGGCCTCATGCTCCACACGCGCAGAGCTCCAGCGAGGTTGTCGCACGTGCAGAAAGACCACGGTGTACCGGGATGTCATTGCAACGAGATAATTTTTTTCGCTCTCACACAGTTTCGCCGTTTGGCGGCCGGCGACACTCTCAGCCGCGGGCACGGTGGCCGCGGAATGATGCAGCCTTTCGGATGCCCGTCGAACGAACGCTATACTCTGTTTCACCTTCTGTTGTACCGCAGGAAAGGCTACAAGCGCGAGCTCCTTGCTCTAGGGCGCATCTCGGCGGCACAAGCTCCCGTGCACCAAGGGCAGCTGCCAACGCTATGAGCTCGCGCTTCTAGCCTTCGCTGCGGTACAACATAAGGTGAAACGGAGTATATCTGATTCCTCGCGCCGCGCATTCAGCCCCGCCGTGTCCTCACCTAAAGAGGGTATCTTACACCGTGCCCAGGATCCAGTGACTTTAGTTTGAACTAGCGTGGAGGTGTGTTGTATGTAGCGTTGCTTACAACAGCAGTTGTAAGCAACGCAGCGCCGCGGTAGTCACGCACGAGACGTGACTACCGCGGTGCTGCTTAGCGCTCAATGTTTTTCGCCATGTTGTTCTTATTAATCCGAAAGCCTTAACTGTCCCATGTTAACCTCATTTGTTTGGCGTTCTACGCCATGGGTATCAACTTGTCTGATTAACACCTGTGGGACATCCTTCCGAAAACACTACAGAATCCTTCTCAAGAAGGTTATTTTCCAGTAGTGGTCGTCAGGATCTGCAAGATTTCGACCGGCTTTAATCTTTTAATGGTCAAAGAATGGGTTTGTTCTTCGATTTCCGGTACCGAATTAAGTACGTTTATCTTTTCAGGTGATTCGTGTTGCTTACTTTGTTGAAGTATATTTTTTTTTCATACAAATTTCGTTTCCAATGTGTGTGTTTTAAAGGAGTACGTCAGGAGCTTTTTCAAGTGGTTACGTGTTTACCTTGGCTGGATAATTGGGGTTTCGAAGTGTTCTCGCCCTAGGTAGATATTTTTTTTACAGCGAAGCTGTTAAGGGCTAGTTCCCCCACTGTCGTGTCCGCGGACAAGCGGCGTGTCGACACAGAACTCGAGCCAGTTCACGTCACCCTGCGTCATCGTCTCACCTACCAATCATGTGTCCTGTGTCCCGTGACGTCGAGATCGCGCTAGCGCTCTTATCAGTTGCCCTTCGGACCCACGATGGGTCGGCCGCGTGCCGTTCGTTCGGAGGAAGAAGAGCGGGAGCGCAAGGAGCGGCGACGTGCGCAGCAGCGCGAATGGCCGCCCAAACGCCGCGAAGCCGCTATCGCCTCGAGTTCCACTGCGTCGAGTGGTTCCGAATCCCTTGCGAAAGAAGACCGATCGCTCGCCTGGAACGCCGCCGAGAACAGAAGCGGCGATGTGACCGGCGCCGGCGGGCCAACGCCACGGGCGACGATCGTGCCACGGAATCCAAGCGCAAGCGCGAGACCCGGCGACGACAGGACGCCACGTCCGGCTGAACAGTTTTTCATAAATACTTCAATCCCACCATAGTACAGCTTCGCTGGTCTTTCATCTTCACCAGAGTGGAACGGCTGAAAGTTTTTGTTTTCGTGCGCTTGATTTTTCACGTTGTACAGAGCTTTTGTTGCTGCAACGTTCAAACCTACTTGCTTCTTACAGATCGCCATTTCAAGATAATCATATCTTAAAAGGGACCATGAAATGATTTTTCAACTTCTTCTTCCTTAGCTTTTGTCCTCAACTCCAAAGCGAAAGTGGAAATCACGTGGTCGGGACGTGCATTTGCACCGGAGGCGATGACTGTATGCTTCCACCATGCTTCTTTAAGTACACCATAGAACCTTGTCATTCTCAGTGCCGTCACACGGCACTCATTGGCCACGAAGGCGAATTCAAATATTCGTCGACGGATTGGTTGTTGACGAGCGCATACGTCCGAGTTACGCAGTGCTCGGGTTCCATGCGTGAACTGGGTTCGGCTAATGTGCTTGGTCACCGCTCATGCATCACAGTGAAAAGGCGAAAAGCTTCCGAATGAAAGGTGGCAAGGAGTAGTCCGCTATACAGTATTTCCAGATTTTCGTTCAGAAAAACAGACTTCCGGCTTTCTAACCCTTGTACTGTTTTCTTCTTTCTTCCCCACCAAACGATATGCGAATAATAAAATGAAAATTTAATTATAGGCCCAAATGTATTTCTGTGGTCCCTCTGAAACATAGTCAAGGGAAACTTTGGAAGGGACCGTGCAACAACGTTGGGTAGGAATGCTTCTCACTTTACTCAAGCTAACTGGCACTAGTGGGACATACGTATGCTCGCACGCCATGCCCCTGGCTAAAGCTTGCTTGTTTGAGAATTCAAACAGCGCAAACAGGATGAGAGACCGCACGAAGAGAGACACAGACACAGCACCTGACTCAAAACTAACTTTTATTGAGCGTGATGGAGCAGTATCCTGCAACTCGCCCAAGCTGCACCTTTCTTCTTTGTCACCGCGTAATTTCAAGGATACAAGCGGGCGTTTTCTTTAATCTCTTTTGCAAACATGATGACGAAGTTATGGGAATCTGCTATCTTCGGCGTTGTCAGCATTGCGATCTCCAGGATTGACAGCTTTGTAACATCCGCGGTGACGATATTTAAACGCGGCCCAATCGAAGAACAGGAGCACTGCATGAGAATTCGATTTGGGCTCATAACAACCAATGCCTCAACATGCATTGGGGTGGTGGCTCGTGCCTAATCGCTGCGATAGTGGGATTAGCGGAACTTTATAGGGACACTGACACCCCCCCCCCACCCATTTTTTTTGCCAGGAGATTTAATAGGGTGTTGGGAGAACACGCAAGAAATATTTTGGTGCAGAGTCGCGTGCATGTTTAATGAAGCCATGAAGCTCAACTGCTCGAAACCGAATCCGAAAACACGAGCACGGAAGCTCATGGCCGGAAATCACCTGACTACACCCAACTCTCTGTTTTTTTTCCCTCTTCTCCGGCGTGTGATGCAGACGACGACGACAAGCAACTTCCGTGCACCGTTTGTCGTGCGATTATTTCGCACTTGTATTCCTTCCGCTCGATGCTCTGCGCTTGAAGATCGATTGGCCGGCACCACGAACGACAGTTCCGAAGGAGCAGTCCTACGATGATTCGTCGTGCGCAGCCATCGCGTCGTCCAGCCCGCGGTACGTCGCCATAACTGTGACCTGTGCAACCTTTTTTTATCAACGTATTGCAGCTTTTTGGAGGTACAAAAAAGGGAGAATATTCTTTTTTATTTGAATGTTGAATATGTGCCTTAGACAACCCACTACTTTTAATATATTTGGTACACGTCACGTGAACATAAAGAAGAGAGTGCGCGACTGAACCCTGCCAATCCACAATTTGCAAAAAATCTGCTGACGCATGCGCGAGCAGAGCGTGTTGCTAGCGCCCCCTGTTTGGTTGGAAAACAAATAGGCGTGCCGGCTATTCCTAGGCTGCGACAGAGGCGCGGAAGCGAAGACACCGTGAGCGAGGACGAAGAAAGCTCGCGAGTCGCTTTTGTTTGTCGCCATGCCGGCGCACTGTATTTCGTATGGTTGCGCGAATTACTTTTATGGTAAAGAGAACGCCAAGTTTTTGTTTTTTTAGATTTCCGTCTGCAGCAGGCTGTATCCTGCTAAGATAGGCTTGGATAGCTGTCGTGAGGAGAAGGAACATGGACGGCTCACCATGGCAGCCGAACGAGCACTGACGGATCTGCAGCACACATTTTGTCACGGGTACGTCGTTTTTGTACGCTCCTGGGGGAATTTTCCACACTATTCAATCTGGGTCTTGGGGCAACGCTTGGAACAGACTGCGCGCACGAACTTTACGCCCCACATGTATCAAGCCAAACCATGCATCGCGAAGCCTAGTTGTATTCCAACCACTTTCCAGCCTCGCACCCAAAATGTCGAAGTTTCCGGCGTTGCGCGATAGGCGGCGCGCACTATTTTGCAAATCGTGGATTCTCGACCGGCCAGTTTTCGGGCAGGAGGTAAACGCATTTCGAGCCGCAAATCGTATTCTGGGTAATTGGGCTCTTATAGGTCCCGTTCAGATAAAAACCTCGGCGAGCGTAAAGCCCCCGTCAGCGTTCCCCTGAAGGGTGTTCCAGGCTTCCTGGGTGACCCAAAGCATGCGGGACCCTATTTCCAAAGCTCCCTAATGTGTGGAATCCAGCGCACATATTTTTGCCAACCCCAGTGCGTGGCTATGATAAACATTAGAGGCATATAGGGAGTATTCACTGACGGTCATAGTTGCGTCCGCGACTGCCGGAGCGCGTGCTGATGGCGAGCTTCTCCACAGTTCTTTTGCAACCTGCATTCCACACCATCAAGATTGCCGGTCTTAGCAGCCTTTCCATGTGAATTCGTTCATAGCACGCGCTCGAAACAGCGCCCTCAACATGGCGCCCTTTTTGTTTTGCAACACGGCACACTTATGGTTCACGTATATTTTCTCATTTTTTTACTCATCCTTCTTTTACCATAGGAGTGAATTATGTGTGACGGTGCTAAAAGTGGCCATTTCCGGAATGTAGCTTCCATATTTGATTTCGCAAATACTAAGAAAACCCGCCGTCTCATTCAGAACCGGAAGTGGCGCGATGACGCTTAAATTCACGCGAGAAAGAGCGATACAATCGGCTGCCGATCACGTGGCCGCTTGTTCTGACTGCGAGTTGAAAGGGGGGGGGGGGGGCTCTGATCGTTTATTTTGCGTTGTTTTTGGGACTGCAATTGCATATGGAGAACACACTAACGGTTACATAGGTTACAAATGTCAAATAATTATAATTGGTCCTTACCAAAAGTACAAAAAATTGTGGCATCGCCCCTTTAACCTTTTGATTTCGACACTACTTTTTCTTTTGGCCCAGGATCTGTTGTATCAGTCGAATTCTGTTCGAAAATCGTAATAAAGAACCGTCACTCGAAGAACTGTGACGTCACATGACATCATTATGACATCACCCTGATGTAAAACGTCAACATGTCGGCGTGTGACGTCACAGTCATGTGACCTCATGACGTCACGCGCACGTAGCATGTGCCCAGCTTATCGACAATACATTCTCTGCTCCCTGGTTAGGGGGATGGCTGAAGGGGTAGGGTGTGCTCATTGCTTGCATCGATTCAATCCACTGATTCCTGCTATAGGGTAGGGGTGGGCACTTCATCGATTAACCTACCGATTAATCGAATATTGCTTTAATTGCGATTAATTTTTTAACCGTTTAACCGGTTAAATTTTGACTAACAAAAAAAAGTAAAATTCAACGGTTTCACCAAGCAGACGTGGACAAGTACATCTGTATGAAGGTAAACTTTCGGTTAAGTTTTGACCTAAAGTGAACTGTAGAGACGAGATTTTTAACTCCCAAACAAGTTGAGAAGGTTATACGTGTGCCAGTCACTTCAACACCGTGCGAGTGTCCGTTCAGCGTAGCAGGGCCCTGTTGTGAACAATCAAAGGAGTTCGCTACTATACCGGAGAATAGAGGATATCAACGAACCGCTTTGCTACTGCGGGTGAAGTAATGGATTTGTGAGTGTGGGTGCCTCTAGACTGCTCTCAACTACACTTCAAGGTTGATTTAAAATCGGAAATTGTGCATGGTGACGTTTATCATATATTCAGCAAAGGCAAACAGTTTAATTTTGATTTTTTTTAAATATGTTATACATGAGAATGATCGAAACCGATTAATTAATCGATTAAAGGGTGGCCAGTAAGAGGGGTAAATGTTCTTAATCGATGTCCAGCCCTACTATAGGGTGCTTCATGTCGCTTAGCCGCGCCCCGAGCCGGGTGCGAGTCAAGCAACCGGAAATTCGATGCCTGTCCCGGAAGTCGAGTGCATGCTGGGCCTTATAGGGCATTTAGTCGATGTTTTAGTGCACGCGTTCTTACATTTTTACGTGGGTTTTAATAATATCTTTTAACACTCAATCCTGAGAATGAGGCATTTGAAGGTGGGGCATGCACTCTTGCTCAACTAGAATCTCGAAATTCTTACACATGAAACGGCTTCCTTCTGTACTACTTTCTGTGGAAAAAAAAGTAGTAGTAGCGATTATAAGTTTTTGTTCCCGCTTTTTGTGTAGAAAGTTCAGCTAAAGCTCATAGAACTTGTCGTTTTAAAGGGCAAACCAGGATTATTGATTAAATGAATAAAAAGACGAGCAACGCGGTATTGTTTTAATTAGTAGAACGCTTGAACTTTACACTTTACAGCGCTGTAACTTTGAAGAAACCAAAAAGGTGCAACATGTTTTTCATGAATAAACACAAGAGTCATGGTGAAGAACTATCATTCTTCATTTCAGGAAAATCGACGATGGTTTTCCTTTTTAATTTCCCTTTGAAATATCTTAACTTTGTAATTTAGAACAAGTTTGGCGCAACATAAAAATTGCAACCTTCGAGATAAAACACATGTATATATATATATATATATATATATATATATATATATATATATATATATATATATATATATATACATATATATCATTCGAAAGAACGTTTTAATAACAATATTTGACATGCATTTTAATATTGTAGCTATTAAATGTTTGTAGTTAACAGCTCAGAAATCTAGAGACAAAACGTCAAAGGAGCCGCGTTTGCGCATTTTTGACGCGATATATATATGATCCCCACAATACTGTACACATATTACTCAATAGTTTCCATAATCTATTATAAGTGCCAACTATTTGAGATTTGTGATATTTGTAGTTTGCTAGTTGGTGTCACTAAACATGGCATACTAAACGAAAACTTCAAAAAATCGAATATGCCGTTCTGGCGAAATCAGCATTTCTTTTCTATTTAAAAAACATGCTTTTCGCAAAGGCTTTTTTTATTACGTTCCTACACATGTTGAGGAGTAACATATAAAAAAATAACAAAACAAAAAATACGTCCGGACTTGTGTGCATGATCTTATCTGAACAGAGCCTTTCGAGAACAGAGACAGCAGAAAGCAGTGGGAACAAGTGGCGATAATATTACATGGTTACACACAGAACTACAAAACGTTTCATGGAAACTAACAAAGTTGCTATGAAAAGCGAAATGTATATATTTTTAAGGGTTTGCAAGGAGGACAGAAACGTCACATTTAACCTTTTCCATCATACAGCAATGCTTAAACAAAGATGGTTTAGTTTCAAAGGCAACAAATATAGGAGTCACGGGTTAAACAGAATTTTGGATGTGTTGAACATCCAACATTAGCGCCTCATTTTGTTAAGGCCGTCCGACTGTGGTTATCTTGAGTTCATTGTAACAGAATATAGTACTCGCAATGTACTTTCTGTCTGTCAGAAAAAAAAAGATCGCTATTTGGCTTTCACATAGCTCTCGGCATCACTAGACGGTCACCAAATAAAACAGTTTAATTCACTTTGGCACTGTCATTCTCTTCCGAGCAAACGACTGAGCAATCTAAAATGAAATTCAGCAGGTATAGATATGAGACAATCTGTGAGAGAAGTTTGTATTTTCTTACACCTAAAATATATTCCTTAAATATATATTTTTTAAATGTTTACATAATTTGTCTAGTAGGTTCACAAGACAAGGCGAAGTGCAAGACACTCGTGGTGCCACGTGGAGAAGTGCATCTATACAGTATTTGTGAAACCCAATGGTTATATTCATAAGGCACTTCGGATTGCATTGTGACCACCCGTAACTGACATTGAGATGAAGAACCTAAGTCGCCATCTTACAAATAACAAAATGCCGGCCTATCACTATTGTGACGCTCTCTCGTGGCATGTAGGCGCATTGAAAATTACAGTGCATCTCTAAAGCCACATTGTACTGCCATGATGGTGGCCTAGAAAGGTTCGCAGAATATTTTAATAGAACTATAGATTCAAGTTCAAACTGTCATTTTGTCATTGTTAGGTGGCACAGAAATAGATAGGGCTAACGTTAAACACTGCATCATTAAAAATGGTGGCGTCATTGTGCCACACAGTACATCCAGCATTGATGGTAACTTGCCATTAACATTGCAAATTTTAGAACTGAGATATCTTTTTCATGAGGCCCCGCTTAATTCCAGCTGCGTCGCCGGAAGCTAGTATTGGGGCTTTGGGGAACCACTTTGTAGACGATCAAACTTCGACCACGATCGGTAAGGCACCGTTATTGGGCATCGCTCAGACGCCCAGGGATGCTACGCTCGCCCATGGAAGATCTGAAGGACCACAGCCCAAGCCGTCATTAACCAAATATTTACCTAAAATTACGAAGAGCGAATTCCTGAGAACAGTTTCGCAGACGATTCAACTGAGTGCATCTTTTAAGTCGTATGACCTTCGCATAAACTGGGCATGTCCAGTGTAGTTCCTGGTTTCTGGCCGATCACGGGTTTGCAGAAGGGTTCCCCAAAAGCCTTCATTGTCAAAAAGGACGGCTGCGAATCCCTGCGCCAACGAGCCCAAAGCTACGTAATAATGCGGGGGAAAAAATCGACCTAGCGATTGTTTTTGTTCTGGATGAAGCACTTGGACTGCAGGAGTTCGGAGATGACGTCTTGTTCGCTGAGCGCGCTCACGTCGCCAAACTCGAGCTCGTTGCAGGCGATCTTGCGGAGGATCCGACGCATCACTTTGCCGGACCTGGTCTTCGGGAGTCGCTCCACGCTGTGAATGTATTCGGGGTCGGCGAAGGCGCCGATCTTAGACCTCACTGCAAGAGAAACGCGGATCATATATCTGCGTCTTCTGCGTGAACGACAGCAGCGGACGCTACGAGGCCAACCCAAGCCAATCCAGTGTTGGGAACGCATCACGTGACTAAGCGCCCTTCCGAATGTCTCGTGACAGGCACACTGCTTTCGAGCGGCTCCGGTGGTCCGTATAGTGTTTCTGCGTTCTACTGTGAGGCGAAACGTGGCATAGCGGTCGGCTGGTTGCCACATTCGCTAAATGGCATGATGCTGGCATTCCTCTATAGCTACAATAGTAATATTAGACATCAACGGCAATGATTTACTTTATCGGTGGTGGCCATTTGCTGGGTTGTGGGTCCTACACGGGTCCCACGTCGTAAGTGGCCTTCCAATCGTAAACAAAAAGCAACAACCGTTCAAGGAATCGTTCATCGAGTCGATTCAGCTGCATGTGTAGACATTCTCAAAAACTAGTTCATACTGAATTATATCTGATAAGTTCGTTCTAATCTTATAGGATAAAATGCGTGGAAAGACCTAAAGTGCATGCAGACTAGAGCTGGCAAATTTTCAGCTCGCTTTCAAAGAACAATCAGTATCGAATGCAGAAGGTTCTGTTCTGACTCCAAGCACCTTGCGTCTTTAAGAACGCAGTTTTCATATAAGTTATTTAAGGTATCGAGAAAAAGCATACTTTAGGTACCGGGCAAACCTATGTCAGCTAGGCAACGCAAAATCAAATTCGGATGTAATGGGAATACTATAAGCCAACTCAAAAAGGTATGGTTTACATACCACTTTGCTTGAGCCGTGTCTTTAGGTCTTCAGAGAATATCTTGCCCTTAAAATAGAGAGAGGTAACCTGTATGTTAAGCCTCAACAAGCCACTTAGAATTAAGTAGTTACTATCTACAACAAGGTGTAAACCTTTGAGGCTCGCAGATTATCATCATGTTTTCTTCAGCTTCACTATAATATCTCGTACTGACCCGTGTGTGGTCAGAAAACACCGCTTGAACGTGTTAATATTTTCTCTCGTTTGATTGGTTGGGCTTACATTTTTTTATATAATAAACTATGTCTAACTTGTGCAATAACTTGTTGTCAGCCCCGACAACTCCCAGAGCTTCTCATGAGAGGCTTGTAATCATCAAAGATGTTTACGGCCTGTTCTGAAAGTCGACCCCTGGATATTGGCAACACGTCCAACATGCAAGTGTTCCAAGAGAAGCACGTCGTTTCTTCTGTCCAAGATGTTAACAAAGCCCCCTTTTATAATTTAATCCTCATAAGCTTAACCTAACACTGAAAGAACAATTATCTCCCAATGGTCTGTTGCAACCATGGACTTCAGAGCAGCAAGTTCTCTTGGGAATTTTTATTTTTTAAAGTTAAGACATAACCATGGATTCGAACCACTCACGTCCTTGAGAACGACGTAGCAGTAGAGGCACTGTCCCTTGACCTTGTGGGGTCGAGGCACTGCGGCGGCTTCGGCCAGCTCGGGAATGGCGAGAAGCGCCGACTCGATCTGGGCCGTCGAAATCAGGTGGCCGGACACGTTCAGCATGTCGTCCACTCGACCAGTGATCCAGTAGTAGCCGTCCTCGTCTCGCCTGGCTCCTGCAGAGATAAGCCCTGCCTTTAGATGACATGTGATGAAATAAGGGGAATGGTACAGCGCACCTCGGTGTGAATCTACGACAGACGAAGCGACAGTGACGCCAGCACCCGCATCTACGCGGAAACGGGCCCTGGCTTGATGACACCGAATGGATGAGCGAACAATGTCTCACAGCATCGCTGAATATTAAGCATTTCCGGTCCTCAACGAGTAGGCAGATAATCATATTCTGAAAAACGCCTGCGAGTTACCTGTACCAGTATAGCAACGAGATAGATAATCTAGGTGAACAATAAAGTGATCTCATTGAATGACGAAGCTAAGATTACGATTAGATCTAAAAAAATGCGATGGGCACAAGGAAAACGAGTGAGTGAAACGACAAGCCGATGTCCTTGCGCGCGTCGCATTTTTAGTCTTATCGTATTATGAGCTTCGTCATTCACTGGGACAGTACTGTTGTCCGCCGCGATTGGCTGCCTGTGTGTTCTGTAGGGAAGTAAACTCACTAACTTCTTTAGAGTGCATTGCCTACTCGGTCACATGAGTTCCGCATCTGGTATGCGGGACGAAAAAAAACAGACCCTTTTAACGTGGAATATCCGAGAAAATATAGATGAGGCAAAAGAAGAATTTGTGACAATCACGCATTTTTCGTGAACTCCTTCCAGTGGCGTAGAGAGATTAAAACGATGTTTTTGACGCATACCAGAAGTGACGACATTCAAGATGGCTGCTCCCTTGTGAAAAAGGTGTATACCTCCGTATGAGTAGGCTTGGGTGTTAAAATTCACCGTCACCAACATCATAAAGAGGAGAAAAAAGAAAAAACACAACAACAGCAATAGCAGTACCATCTTTTTTTAACATGTTCACCTTCACTGCCCACACCAATCTAGTTCCGGATGCATATCACGTGACTTTTCGGTTCAACGAAGGTAACGAGAAAAACAAAAATTGGTTACGTGTTACTTTCTCGATGCTGGATTGGCGTGGATGATTCTTAAGGCCCGTTCACACACTTGCAACCGATTACGACCGAGAGACTCGAGACTTGTTGAAACCTCTTAAAATTTCTTACGACGAGAGAACCCACTGGCACGCTGGCGCCATCTATGAGGTGATTCTGGAACTGCATTTCACAAGAGCGAAGATTTTGCGGAATTTTCGAGGTCAAATGTGCGTAATACCTATAAGAAAGGCTCGTTTATAACGTTGACAAAAGTTTTTCGTGCCAAGAAAGAAAGGATAATGTGTGATGGAAATAGAAAATGTGCCGGACCGCCAAGTTTACACTGCTACGCAATAGATGGTGCCAGTGTGTCCTCTCGTCGTAAGAGATGTTAAGAGGTTCCAAGGCACTCGGTTCTAAGAGGTTGCAAGTGTGTGAACGGGCCTTTAGTGTCTGTCGTAGTCCACCTTAAAGTGGGACCGGGCACACTCTACTTAGGTCAGGGTTGGCACAATACTTTGCTCCCGCCTTAGGGCGCGTTTACACTTACGGATTCGCTGGATGATCCGCGCTGGCGAAGAGCGGATTTTTTAGCCGGGTGGTAAAATGTACTCTTCGTTGTCGGAAAATCTAGATATGCGGTCCCGGACCGATCCAGAGTTTCCGCCAGCGAAGAGCGGATTCGATCACCCGGATCCAAAATCCACTCACCGCCGGTGCGGATCCGCCCGCGAATCCGCAAGTGTAAAGGCGCCATCAGGCGGTCGTCACCAAAGTCTGTAGAATAGGCATCGCATACCGTCTCCCGTGAAGTAGTAGCCCGGAAACTTGGTGAAGTAGCTTTTCTGAAATCGGTCGTGGTCCTTGTACAGGGTACGAGCTATCCCTGGCCACGCTTTCTTGATCACCTGCGAGGTCAGGGTTCAGGGTTAGGAAACTCTCAATATTGAAATGCGGCCTAAAATTTCCCTTTTAGCCTCAACGTAAACAACGCAGTGTGGGATCTAATATCCCTTTTTGATTCGAGATTCGTTTTTTTTGGCGTTCGTATTGGCCAATACTGCAATTTCATTCGCTGCGAAGTGATAATCAGATGCTCGCCCCGCCCTGCGTTTATTAAATTGTCAGTGAGTATAGAATCAATGAAACGAGCAGTTTTGATTTAAAAAAGATAGCTAAGCCTTTAGCACAGCATTCTAAAGAAAGTATGTAGGGTTCATTCTCGAATTGGCTCACTTGTGCTGTAAACGGATACTTCACACTTTTTGCTCATGCGGGCTGGTCTTTACACGACACCGTTTATGAGGCTCCAATCGTTTTTTTCCTCAACTAAACCCTCTTTTTTTCAAATGGAGGGTCATGTGGTGTTTGTCACGTGCCTTATAAAAGAAATCTACAAGTACTAGATTCTGGCCATTATTAATCCGGTTCGTCGGCTTGCCGTAAGTAGGACACAATAATACTTTAAAAAGACCCTGACACCCCTTTTCCCCAATTATTATTTTTTTTGCTGAGCGATTTAATATGGTGTCAGGAGACTACCCAATCAATATTTTAGCTACAGGGTCACGTATATTTTTAATAAACGTGACCCTTATTATTATTAGTTTATTAGTTAATAAATTAACTAATAAACAGCTGGAACCCGAAACCGAAACACGATCACAGAAGCTTATGGCCGGAAGTCACGTGACTACATCGAACCGCGTTTTTTTTCCTCCGCTTCTCCGGCGTTCGAAGCAGACGACGACACCGACGAAGTTGCGTGTACCGTTTGTCGTGCGATTGTTTCGCAAGTATTTCCCTTCCGCTCGATGTTGTGCGCTTGAAAATGGATTGGCCGGTACCACGAACGACAGTTTCGAAGAAGTCGCGGCCCCACGTCCGTTGCGTTGGTTCGTCGTTCGCCGCCATCGCGTTGTCCAGCCCGCTGTACGTCGCCATATTGAGAATGACGTGTACATCTACTTTCTCTGATCTGTACAACATTTTGTTTTATCAAAGTATTTGCAGCTTTTTTGAGGTGCAATATAGGGTTCATATTATTGTCTATTTTTAATATTAAATGTGCGCCTTAGATGACCCACGACTTTTCAGCACAAGCGAGCCAATGTGGGAATGACCCCCGCATGGTTTCTTTCCAATTCTGTGCTAAAGTCTTAGCTGTTCTTTTCCTATCAAAATTACTCGTTGCGTTGACACAAAGTTTGAACGCCACGTGACCATGGAAACGAGAGTGAGTGCGACCAAAACCGGCCAATTCTCGACTGTCCGATTTCGGGCAGAAAGAAAACAAATTCTGAGCCGCAAATTGTGCTCTAGGCAGTCGGGCCCTTACAGGTTGTGTTCAAATAAAACCCTCAGAAAAAATAAATACCCTGTCTGTGTACCTCTAACATACCAAAATAGCACGCAAAAAACGAGAGAAAAGAACACACAAATAATAAACATTGAAACTGTCATTAACAATAACTTGAACGGAGATCTAAATTATACCACATGGAGGTAATTACACCAGACAAAATGATTATCTGATTCCCCCCAACACCAGTTTTCTTTTAATGATATTTTCCACTTCACAGAGACAGAAATTGACTCAGAAAACACACCGTCACGCTGTTGACAAACAAGCCCGCGAGTTTGCCCACACACACATGGCGTGGGCACCGCGCTTGCGCAGAAACCAGAGTCACAGGAGACAAAGCGTCTGCGCATGCGCAATGCCGACAGCAGCGCCACCGCAGTCGCGTGACGTCAGAGAGATGCGTTGGCGTATACGCTGACGGCAGCGCGCTCACCAGGTATCCTTCTCCGGGTCCCTTGATTTCGTTGCCATCCTGGTCAAGTATGGCGGGCAGCACACCAAAGAAGGGCAGCGTCTGCGTCGTGGTAACCGAGTTAATAAGCTCACCGATCGCGCCCCTTCCTCATGAAGAAGACGACTTCACCCAGTGGGAATGACGGGAAGGAGAGAAGTGGGAGTGCGCCGTTCACGCACTTGCAACCGAGTACTATGGAGAGAGACAAGACCGGTTTTAAGGATCTTGAGACGTCTTACGACCAGCTCCACAGCAGCGCATCCGGTCCTAAGACTTCGCAAGAGGCTTAGAAACCGGTCTTGTATCTCTCCGTCCTACTCGGTTGCAAGTGTGTGAACGGCTGAACAGTTTTTAATCGGGAAAAGTGGCGCGGCTCGGCGGCCAAAGCGTGAAACGAAGGAAAGGGAATTCGAGCCTCAGTGCGGGAGTGACTAATAAGGAACACCGCTTACTCACAGCTGCTCCTGGCTTCAGCGGCGTGCAACCGGGCAGAGGGGTGATCATCTGGCCACCCTGGTCGAAACGAAGATGTCATACGTAAAGGACATGTTTAAGAAAGCTCGCGAGAGTTGCACAACTTGTTATTTTAACAGCCCTAGAAGAACCCAAGGCTGGTACCCCATTAGCGCTAAGGTTTGGCCAAGATGTGTTACAACCGTTTATTACTGCTTACGACGAGAGACTAAGGCCCCTGTATACTTACGAGAGAAATGCACTGGCGCCATCTGTCTGGTAGACCTGAAACAACCTGAGTATATCCATGGCCTCCGAGATCCCGAAGCGCGTGCGTTCGCGCGCTTCGGGATCTCGGAGGCCATGGTACGTCCCCTAATTTGTTTTTATAGTGGGCTAATACTTTGGACAATATTATAAGCGGCCATTTTTAATAGATATACATGAAG
>JAZHYW010045886.1:0-207901 GCA_037355805.1 Ixodes ricinus
ATGTCAGGCTTTGTGTAAATTGTTCTCTGATATAGGGCGACGTATTCACTGGCCACCATATTTGAGGTCACTGTTAAGAGCGCATGCTCAGAACGAGCTCACAATAATAGGCTGCCAAGACCGGCAACCTTGATGGTGCGGGGTGCACGTTGCAAAATAACTGTGGAAGCTAGCCATCAGCACGTGCTCAGCATTAGCGCACACGGATATGGCCGCCAGTGAATACACCCAATAGGGAGATGCGGTTCGGCGGTTGTCACGGGCTTTCGCAATAGATCTTACCAAGAAGGAATCAATTGTTGATTGACGTGTCAATATTCTTTCAATAAAAACTTCTGCAGGAATGCACGCTCAGTAGACTCAATCTTCCAAGACACCAATGGAAGCGGACGTCAAGTAAACTGCTTCGCAATTTACGGCACTTACCTCACCATTATAATGACGACCGAAAAGTGACATAACGAAATATTGTGTTTCACGGGATCTGGAAAATTTTGTAAAGGGTGTTACATTATAGTTCCCAGAAAACAAACGCCGTTGCAATATTTTCGGAAGTACCGACACCTATAATGTTGTAAGTACGGCTTAGGAGGAGTATGATGAAAACCATCAGAATAAATAGGAAAACGTTTATTTGCAATGAAGACGCTATGAATGAACGGCGTTTAGCGACGGCAAGTTATGAGCGTATGGGAATTTATAAGTTCACGTGATTGCTAACTATGGACATGCGGACAATGACGACCTGTTTTGTCGGGAGATGGAGTAGCGGTGATGACCTGATATCGAACGACTCGTGGCAGACGAACAAGCAAGTTTCTTCCCAGCGAATGGTAAGCGTCCAGTGTCAAGCACAGCACGTGGCTACCGGCGTTGTCGACGTTTCGAACACTTACCGCTTTCGACAAAAGTGCTGGCACCTGGGCTAACTTTGTGGAAAGAGTCGAAGGCTTCCTCGAGTTCAGCGCCATCATGAACTGTAACTGAAAACGATCCACTATTCAGTCTGTGGGTGGCGAAACGTATCCGCATCTGCGGAGTAATGGTCGATGCGTACTCCAAGTGGTTGGAAGTTTACACGATGCCTGCCACGACGTACAAACGCGTCATTGACGTTCTACGCTCTCTTTTCCCTACTTTTGCCCAACCGAAAATACTTTTCTCTGATAACGCGCCAAATCTTGCTTCAAATAAAATAAACAAATTCCCCCCCCCCCAAAAAAAAAAAAAACGGCATCAGGCATCACATTAGTGCACCATACCATCCTGCAACTAACGGGCAAGCAGAACAGATGGTGTGCGAAACAAAAAAGCCCTCTTGAAGCTTACGGAAGAAGCAGTCCAGTGAAGAATCGCCAGGTTCTTGTTCCAGTAGCACGCGACGGCAGGCACGTATCCAGGGGGAGGCCCATGGGGCCCGGGCCCCCCCCCCCCCCCCCGAAATCTTCCATTTTGCTGGGACCTCCTCTCCCCCTCCCCCTCATACAGCATTTTGTCATGGGCGGGCCCCCCCCCCCCCCCCCCCCGAAACAAAATCCTGGCTACGTGCCTGCGTGACGGTCTCATCTTACACGGTAAAAACACCCGCCGAAGCAATGTTCGGCGGACGAAGAGCCACACCCCTCGATCTCATGATACTATGGCCATGAATGAAGATCGAGAGATTCCCAGATCGGGAGTAATGGCAGATTATTCGGTCGGACAACTCGTCTACGTGAGGAATTTCAGCGGAAGACGGGTCTTCCATGTAAAACTTGAGTAGAAAAGGGCTCTATGTTGATTGACAAGAAGGTGTCATCTCTCTGAATACGTTGGATATCAATGCCCTTGAGTGTAAATATAACGAAATCACAAAAACTCTCTTTGTGTATTGTGTAACTGCCCTTGTATTTGGTAGTAGAGGCTATGGTGGTGATTTGGACCTTTCACACCAGGCTCCTTTTTCTTATTTTTTGCCTCATACTCCTTTGCGGTTTCAGTAGGCTTCAAGAATCTTTTGGAACGGGGACACTTTACGTCAACGAGGCCATTTGTTCCAAGTAGTCAATCAGGGAATGCTGCTAGAAATCCGTCCTTCATATTAACGAATAAGCCGCACTTCTGCACATTGCAGTTTTCCTGTTCCACGTACAGTTGTAAAGCAGCATTCTCATTGATTCTACCATATTCTGTTGCGGGTGAAGAAAGGTCTTTGGGTACACGATACTTGAAACAAGTCTGGCACTGTACGTTGTGGTTCGACACCCACTAATATCGCCGTCCTTACAGAGCCTCATAATTTAATCATTACCTCGTCACCTCATATTGCTCTTCATCAACAGTAAGTACAATAGGCTACCGCCATATTACAATCCAAGAATTGAAAAATTGAGTCGTTCAATCCTTCAATATGTTTATTATTTATATAATGTTATTACGTTCCATTACCTCGAGACGATCGACGTCCATCGTCGATCCTCAAATCAGAGTGTCGAACCGGAACCGAACCGAACCGAAAACCGGAACCGAACCGTTATGTTTAGCCGAACCGGAACTGAACCGAACCGAAATCTTCGCCGCCATCTTGGAACTGAACCGGAACTGAACCGGAAAAAATATAACGGTAACCGGTTCAAAACGGTTCACGGTAATGTTTTTTTTTATTATTACAAAATGAGTGTTTGAGAAGTAAAAATTGAAAGCTGTATTTATATGTAGTAATCAAATTGTCATATAGCGAAGTGCAATGCGTGAGAAATTGTAGGTTTAGCTGGCGCTTTTGTATTGGCAATACGATTAATCATGTGTCACGTGCTCAAAGGACGTCATGGTGTCAAGACTTACTGTGAAATAATGTCACGCCACGTCGCCTCGTGACGTAGTCGCATTACTCACCGCGTCAAGTCGACTTAAATTGAGAACGTCACTAGATGCATTAGCGTTTTTGACACCATGACGTAACATGCCATCACGACTTCTCTCCCCGAGAGTCACGTGACACCGTGACGTACTCGATTGTCATGAGCCCGAACCGAGTTCTCGCGTAAATGACAATCAGCATCGCTAAACATTCGTGTTGGCTTGTGTTCATTCAAATATGAGCATAGCCGAACTCTAGCAATGTCAAAAGCTCAACCCATGTTTTAATCTTTCCGAACCTCAGTGCATGGTCATGATGAACACTGGCGGTATACAATTAACGTCAGATCACATCACCGCTTGTTCTAATAGCGAGTTGAGGAGAGGAAAGCTGTCTCAGTTATTTATTTGTTCCGGCGTCTGCATTAAGCGGAGATGAAAACTAATGGATGTTTTTACAAGTTATCAACGTCAGGGATTAGCTCTCAGAGGTATTGACTGAAAGCAAAAAAATTGTTGCACGATCAATTTTACATGTACACATCATTGAGGCACCCAAACATGTTTTCGCTGTTGCTGAACTGTCTCAGAAAGTTGCCCCCGAGAATACAAGCATTGAAATGACTAAATATGGCTTATTAATCTGACGATAAATAGAACTACAAGTGTGTACTGCAAAAACACCTAAAAAATATTCTAGTGTTTTTAGAGGGACAGCCGAACGTTGGCAGCCGCTCAAATTCTCAAAGTTTTGTTTAAACATCACACTTTTTGGGTGCGAAATAAAAAAAAAGAGGAGTGCTGTTAACAAATGACACAAATGTAATTGTCGAATTGCCACCCCCAAACGGAGGAGGGAGTTCCTCAGAAATAAAAAGTATTCTCCGGAGGAGCATCGTAAAAAGAAAAGGGGAGAGGGGAGTTTTAAAAACAAACTGTGTTGCAAAGGTTCCTCCGCTCCGGATCTGCGACACAGACCAGACAGCGTGATCTCGCAAAACTACTTCGTTTGCGAAATCCCTCCTTCCAGAAAGCGCGTTTTTGTGGTGCCAGACGCTCGCGCCGTTCCTCACGACGCTGCACCAAGAAAGAGTTTTCTTTCTTTTTTTCTCTGAACACCTGAGTTGCACTGAGCGCGAACCTTCTGTAGCGTGCAATTTGCAGCACCGGATTTCCTTTTCTAAGCAAAAAGATATCTCAATGACCACCAGCATATCGTGCGATAATGTTACGCGCAAACCATGTTAAAGGGATTGTCCGGTCGAAACCGGAAGTACTTAAGTTCTTGCGATCGTTACGTCGAGAGAGCCTTCATATAGACAAACGTCATTTTTATTTTGATATATGATCTCCCGTTATTAATTAAAACTTTCATGAGCCTATGTACGAAACTGCACCCCGAATTTCGCCAGTGTCAATGGCTGACATCCGTAGGTGCTGCGTGACGTCACAAAACGCAAAGGTTTGTTGGATGGTCGGGATAACAAGCGTTGGTCGATGGATGTCTTGTATTTTGTTTCGAATTATATAGTCTCCTAGGCTGTACCCTACTTAAATACGGTTCTTTTAATGCAGTTCTCGAGCATGTGCAAAAAAAGTCACGCCTTTTAGCAGGAAATTACTCGCAGACAGCCATAAGCTTCGAGCAAACGTATGCCGTTTCGCGCAAACACAACTGCGACGGCCACCGATCGAGCTAGGGGCGCTTGCAAAGCAAAGGATGCAGATTTCGGCTCTGAAGCAGCACCTAAGTACACGAAGCGGCATCTGGGTACACATGTCAGCGGATCCACTGGATCGGTGATGAGGCTGCGGGGGCTGCGGGTCGTTCCCTCAGAGGCGATGTCCGCGGGTCGAAGACAAACAGCGAATCGTTCAAATGCATGTCGTCACTTGACTAGGACGAGCTTGGTGAATCGTAGTCACGCTCCATTTTCACACGCGGGTCAAACAGAATCGGGCTGCACGCGTGCTAAATACAACTTCTGGTATCGTTTCCAGATGGCCTAGCTGTTGGTTTCGGTTTCGCTGCATAATCAAATTGATTGATCCGATTTGGGCGAGCAGTGGATGGACGTAGTTTAATATCGTTGGCACAGCATCACACCTCAGCTTACGAGCCTCCTGTCCGCTTAGAGCTCAGCTCGTAGCTCTCTTCTGTGAGATGATGCTGCATAAGCGGGATCTCGATCTTGACGGGAACCTAGTCCCTACGCACGGCGACGATCCACTTCGCTCGTAGCTGCATGTCTCGCGGAAAAGTGTGGAACGTCATGTCTTGGCTCGCATGTGCTGCCCGGTGGTTGCGGCACCCAACCGCGCAACAAAAATCTCACTGAACTACGAAACAAGTCGAGCACAATAACAAAAACGAAGCACGCTGAGGCAGACAAAACTGCTCGCTTTGTGTTTTGTGACGTCAGAGCTTCAATGTTGCCAACGAAAGCAGCGTTTACGCTAGAATGCGATTGGAGCAGCATAAATTCAATTACTCACGCAGGGGGGCATATAAAATTCAGATATTGCACGTACGATCCGTCTCGAGGCAATAACAATGATATTCAATTGTTTTCTCGAATACAAAATTTGACCGGACAATCCCTTTAAACAGATCAGTTTCCTGGTGAAATGCAATGTTCTCAACATTAGCGAAAATCAAGATTATAAAGTTGTGCAATATATATAGCAGTCTCGCGGTGATATGCGGCAGCCTAATGAAATATTAGAGCGCGCATGACTGACAAAGCATATAGCTGTAAAATGAGGCCCCAAAAGAAAAGCACGTAAACCCAAATATAACATTAGCCTCCCGAGAGAGTATTCGCAACCTTTCAGCGATGGTGGTACCGCGGTGTGGAATCGCGCTCTATAGCTCCTGGATGATCGTCTTCACAGTAAAGGTGCTTGCCTACACCTTTCGGACGTGAAAAAATAAATGAAGGTTCCAATACTGGTTGTATATAGCAAAACCATCATTACTTACGCGTCGCAGACTCAGCCTGTACTGCTGTCCTAAATACGTGGCAGTGTTTGGACCGGCGCGGCTCGGCAATGCGGGCTTATGAGGCTGCGTGTGTAGACAAGACTCGCGGCGCTGCAGTCGACAGGGCAGCTGAAAGTCGCTGCAGTTCGCACGTGCCGCTGCACGTGCACGCGCGTGCGCAGTGCAAGCGCACAATTATTACCATACTGACCACCATATGCGCCGGTGTCGACACATATCGCAGCTACACCAGAGCCACTCGATATGGCAGCGTAGCTGCCAGAGTAGCGCCACGCTTTTCCCTGTGCCGCCTCTCACCGTGATTGGTCACACGCGGTACCATAGCAACGAGCTGAGCTGGCTCGGTTTCCTTAGCAACCGAGTGACTACTCGTCACGTGACCTCGCAAGAGCCGTGATGTCACCGGTAAGATGGCAGCGCCCAGAGCTGGTGGATACGAGTTTGTTCGGTGCGCGGTAGTCGTAATGTGCCGCTGCTTGCCGACGATTTCGGACTTCTTCGTGCTCTCTGACACAGGTATAACGTGAAGATCTGAAAGAATGAGACTTTATACCTTTTCTGTGCAAGATCGCTCTGGATATTAGCACCTGTGCGACAGCATCAGTCATATCGCCGTAGCGGTGCTCGGATTCCTGGATGTGTTCAAGGATCGATAAGACTTTTTGCATGCAATTTTCGCATACTCCTAGCCTTGTTTGAACGTTGGAATGTCTGAGAATCGATGCAAAATGTATGCGTCGCATGTTGGACCTTGGGGAAGTTGTTTCTGCCCCAGGTAACCGCGTAATCACAGAAACTTTTAGCGAGGAAGCTCCTGCGATCTTTACGTTTTGTAGTAATCAACGATTTTACGATATAGCTTTTAGGATAACATTTTCGCATTTTCTAGCTTCCTTTGAATGTTGGAATTTCTGAGAATCGAAACGAAAGGTATACGTCGTGTGTAGGGCCTAGGGGAAGTTGTTTCAGCCCTGGGTCACCGAATAATCACAGCAACTTTAAGCGAGGAAGCGCCTGCGATCTTTAACCTTTTGTACTAATCGACGATTTTACGAATTGACAGTTCTGAAGACTTTGATAAACGTGCTTTCGTTGCAATAGCTTGCATTTGATCGCAGTGTTTTTTGTTTTTTTTTCAAGTGACAAGCTGGCGTTTGCTCAAATGACGTATATGAAATGACCTGCTCTATAACAATGCATCAACACATACTATTAAACTTATATGCTCAGAGGTGTGTTCGTCTTTGTAATTAACAAGTTACAGACAATTATTTTTTACGAGTGTAATATTTATTTTCTGTAGCTGGGCCCGTTTTGTGCTTGTTAATGTCCGTGTGCTATGATGTTATCATCATGTGTGTATGGTTCTAAATATCCTCTTTGCAATGCCTACAAAAGCCAAAATGACGTCAGCCGACCCCAGCTCACGCATTTGACACGAAAACTGCGTCACTCGGACGTATGCGCTCGTCAACAATCAATTCGTCGACGAATATTTGAATTCGCGTTCGTGGCCAATGAGTGCACATGAGTGCACTTGCGAATGCCAAGTTCTATGGTGTGCTTAAAAAGCACGGTGGAAGCTTGGGGTCATCGCACCGGTGCCCTAGCATGTCACGACCGCGTGATTCCACTGTTCTCTTTTGAGTTGAGGATTAAAGCTAAGGAAGAAGAAGTTAAAAAATCATTTCATGGCCCCTTTAACACGGGTATGCGTGCTACACCAGATAAAAATATTGACTTTTTGCATGCCGGTAAACTTCCGGACGACCACTTGGCCTGTCGGCAAGAACACCTCATGTCCGGCGTCCGTCTCTTTTGATGGCGTTAACAATCCTCTGTAGACCACCGTGCTGTCCTTCTTGGTTTAACCCCGTCGACAGTTCATCGCCCAAAACGAGGGTGATACCGTCGTCGACGTCGCTCCTCGCCAGTCGGTGAGATAATCTCATCTTGAATGAATGATTGGGTCTTGAAGAAGTATGGTGCTAAGCATACATTCTCTTACTATGGGGCAGTCGAGCAGCAGTCATGTCCCAAGGCAATCGTCCTGTCGTGGCCGGCGTAATCGGATTTCGTTCCATAGGAGCGAAGTCCGAAAGTACAAGGACGGTACGTTCGTCCCACGAAGCGGCCGCCATCCCGGCGGCGCGGAAAACCACTCGCCTTGTCCGTGCACCTACGATACTTAGCAGCTCTCGTCGCCCGACAGTCCCCGGGCTGCAAATCGTCTCACTTCACAGAAGAAACAGGCACCGCTCCTCCAGAGGCCCGTGCCGTACCACCATGCAAAGCGTCTTTTAGGTCTTTTACCACTTTTCAATTAACGAATGGAGATATCAACTTAGATAAAGGTTGCCGCCCGGCGTCGCTAGCAGTACGGTTACCATGGCAACCTCCCAGGCCCAAAATGGAGATCACTATAGGCGCTTCTGACGTCGTGCATCTAGATAATTTTGCGTCGTGTCGCTACTCTGGCAGCTACGCTGCCATATAGAGTGGCTCTAGCTACACCACACGCCTCACGCGAGCTTCGACGGTCCCAACACTTCCCCGTATTCTAGTCACACTTCTGTCTATCTCAAATACTCTTCTCAAGATACTGTATTTTAAATACTTTTTGAAGTATCTTGGTATCTTGCAAATACTTTTGATCGGGAGGTTTTGATACGGTATTTTAATAACCTTTCAGAGTATCTTGTACACACTATCTTAAATACATTTTTGACATTCCGCCATTTTCCGAGTTTTTCGGTATGAAGTGGCGTGGGCGTGGCACGAGCAAACGTTAACATTCTTTCGAGCAACCAAATACTGTTGCTAGCGCCGATATGCTACGGTGACTTAGATTGAGCTCGTAAAAACATCGCTTTTTGTGCCAATTTGGACTCGTGTTTCACCCCAAAATTTGTACAGTGAAGGTTTTCCCCTCGCCTTCTCAAAGACGCCTTTTGTTTCATAGAGTTTCCCCAAAAAAATCCTCAAACAAAAGGGGTGGTTTTACGGAAGTAAAGATTGCCACACTGAGGCGCAACGCAGAACGGGAAACCACCCACGCCAACATTGCAGACTTCAGTGTAAAAAAAATAGAAGAAAATAAGAAGCGCGGACACAAAAAGAATACACTAATACACTTTTTTTGCCTGTTGTATATTTAACCCCGCTACAAAACCGTCAAGACTTTTTTTTTTTTGGTCGTCAGGCATTTATTGTTTTCGCGAACACTGTCTGTAAGCGAGCATTGATGAGCAGAAAACAGGACGGGAAACGAACTACGAGCAGGATGACCTCTCAAAATGCCAACAAGCAGTCTCCCAACGTTCTGTGCCTTTCTGAACGCAACCTACTTGAAGAAGGTGCGACCACTGCCGTGGCTATTATGTAGGCTCTCTTTGTTATCCATTCACTAATTTCCGTATTCCAAGTACGTTTTTAGTGAACTCCCCACAAAGGGAATATTGATTGTACTTAAACGATGCCTCTAAGGTGCGCCCCAGGACGTGATATTCAGCAATGTCTTTATAACTGAAGCGGCCTTTTTTTTTCATAGAAATGATTTGTAACACGTATCAATGATATCCTACTCCTTATAGTTGGTCACCATAAAATAACGCCACGGTGTTGTTTTTTTGTGCTGTTGTGTGCACAAAAAAACTGAAAAACTATTCTGGTAAACCAGTTTTTCGCAACTGTATAACTGTGTTTATCATTGACGTCGATAGAAATTACGCAATGCAGAAGTATTTTGAAAAGTAATTGAATTACATTTCTAGTATTTGTACTCTACTCAAGATACTTTAAAGTGAAAGTAACTTAAGTAGTATTTTAAATACATAATGAAGCAGGTATTTAGTAACTTAGCTTAAATACTTTAATCGAGTATTTTGTCCAACACTGATTTTAGTACACTGTAGTTCTACAACGGTCATCCGGATGACAGCCATTTTGATAGGCACCAGTACGCCCCCTATAGGTCGTGAAAGTTGCGAATTCTCCGAAGCTTTGAGCTCGTGCAAGCCGATGTCCAGATGTGATTTAAATTAGAAATATATTTTCTGTTCTTTGTTCTATTTATGTGTAATTAAAAACATAATTGCACGCAACTCCATTAGTTGTGCTATTTATGTGTAATTAGGAACATAGTTGCACGCAACTTCAAGTCCTAAACAGTTAGGAGCCCGACGTTTCAAAACCGATTCGGTTTTTCATCAGTGGCGACTATTTCCACATGGCCATCTACGGTGCACGCGGCCATCTATTTGCCATCTACGGTGCGTCGTTTACTTCACTCACTTTTTCTTCTTAAAATGCCCTAGTCCGATGACATACACCGATGGTTAAGTGCCTGTAGACTTATTTGACCCGTCCTATTGAAACGTTGGGCTTCTAACTGTTTAGGACTTGGTTGGTGAAGGTCTGTTTTTATCAAAATTTTGACCCAACCAGACGGAGTTCCGTCAAACGTGTTTACGTTTAAAACATGCATCTTTATACATTTCTTTTTGGAGTAAGGCGCCGTGTATGGGACTTATAAGAATACCATTGATTATCTTACTTTCTGCACATTTCGTGTATTTGCCTTTAGATCATAACGTGTGTACACAGTCCTTTTGGCATACCCCGCGACCCGGTGTTTTACACTGCCAAACAGCGAACAAAGAAAGCACGTTTAGGCAGACTCAACAAATGGCGTATTTTTAAGTATCGTCCTCCCCTTGGCGGTCTAAAGCGGTTATGTGAACTTCACACAGTCAAATTTAGATGACACTAAATACATATTTTATTACTGCCTGAAAACTTCACAACATAAATAAAAGGCCGATCACCCTCAAGATATACATCATAAGTAAATGCACCCCCAAATTATATGAAATATGCTCTGCAAATCTTTTCCAGCGTTTTTATCCTTGATAGGCACGTCTATACTAAGTGATTTGCGAGAAACTTAAACTTTTTTAAGCTGGTTTAAATAACATATGTGTTCCTGAAGCATATTCAACTTCTCAAACATATAGAAGTCTGTTGCCTCTTTTATGTGATAAACAACAATTTTATGTGTCTGTGGGCTGGACGAAAACCATATACACAGTGGCGCGTGGCTGAACTATGACGATTGCGCACGCAGAACGTCAGAAAGAGAGAAATTAAGTAGCTGCAATGTTTAGTAGATTATGAAATACTACATTGTTCCTTTTAAAAATTAGCAAGGGTGATGCTTATTTGCAAATTGAATTGACCGGCATCTTGTCAAGAACAAACCTCAAACGCCAAGCTATCTCGAAAATCTTCACATCGGTACGCGCTATTTTAGGCCAGTTCCGATCTGAGTACGAAGGTCACTCTCTTCTGCATGATTATTCGCCTGCATCACGGTGCTGAGTGTCAACAATATTGGTCAGGAAAGCAAGCGTTCTGATTGCCGCTCAGTGTTTCTATAAAAGGTAGACTGAAAGGGTTTGTCCTAAAACTGTCTTGAGATTTTGAAAATATTTTTGATTTTAGCTCAGTTGTGTCGTCATCATATATATTGTGAAATGTATTTTGTAAACTAGATTTCATGATATAAATGGCGAGAACGTGCCCATTTCATGATTTTATGCATTGTATTTAATTCCTAAGTTCAAGAGCACAACAAGATTCGACTTTTAATACTGCGACGCAAAGTTGTACCGATCACGGATATTTTAGCCGACCTACCAGGCTAATAAACTTTCGATTCAAATAAAATATATGCGACTGATCTAGCGTTTCCTTTACTGTTTCATCAAAATTAAATGACGCAATTTATTTTTGGTACCTGAAAATAAAAATGAATTTTACGAATGATAAAAAGGGGGGGGGCTATATAGTTACTCGTTTCACTGTTGAAATAGTGCCTCTTGTCAAAAGACCGCGGAAAATATATTCTTGAGTTAGCGGTTCAAACCGGTTCGAACCGGTTCAAACCGGTTCGAACCGTTATTTATTTCTCCCCGGAACTGAACCGGAACTGAACCGAAATCCGTGAACCCGAACCGGAACCGAACCGATAAAAATTTCGGTTCGACACTCTGCCTCAAATACTTATATAAGGGAGGGGGGGCGATCGGTGGCCGAGTGCTTGTCTAGCCACGGCCGGACTGGAAGCTCGCGCTCTCTTTCTCTTCTTACGGCCTTTGCAATCCCCGGGAGTCAATGGCATTTTTTCTCCGTATGTAGTTCACTTGCTTCCCGCCAGGGGCGCAACCACCTCACCCCACTTCACCCCACTCGGAGAGTCCCTTCGAGCTGCTTTGCGCTGGTGTTCGAGCTTCGTTTTGGCAACGGTTTATTGAACTCATTATTGAGTTTGGGTGCGACGCCTGTGTTATGCTGTTGACTACGAGTAACAGAGGTGATCCTCTGTTCGTCTTATTGCAAGGCCAGGATAAAATCGGACTTCATTATCAAAATCCTAGGTTCCTCGCACTTCTGGACAACATTGTTGCTTTTTTTTATAGGCTGTTAAGCACCTTCCGCGTACAAATGTGCACAAAGTTATGCAACCACTCATTGCACCCTATCTTGAAGACGCGCCAATCCTAAGTTGCCCAGAGGGCATTGACAACAGTCACTCAAAGCGCTTGGCTGGTTTAACTTGCAACAAGTTCCTCAGAATACTTCTGATTAACCGTGCAAAAACGGTCACGGACAGAAACGAAAAATCAGCTGGATATGTGCACAAGCCCTCGAGGAAGCACTTTAGGCTGTGATATGCACTGTGCGAAAATTGTACAGACTACTACACTCTCGTCTAGAGCAGCTGACCGACTTCATGTGCGGCCTATGAAATGATGATGCAGACCACGGCAATAGATAGATTAGGCCTGCTTACATTTCACGAGAGTGTACGAATTATTTATCATCTAAAGTTCCTCCACGTAGAAGGGGTCCGTCTCCTCCTGTTCTTGCGTTGCAACAGAAGTCCTGGAGGTAAAGACGAGTATAGTTTTTCCGCAATTGCATTCGCTGTCTCTACTTACTACTTTTGACTCCCGAATCGCTCGGAGATGTGCGTCAAATATTCACCGTTTTGGGCTCATCAGAAGCGCATTAGATAGTGGCTGAGGGTCTAAACGTGAGGATCAGGTGTCAAAGGCTATAAAAATCTCAGCCGCAAGTTGCGACAGCGCTGAGATACACTGTCAGACGCGCTCTGTGCAAACGGCAAAGGGTAGCCCAGGGGTGAGGTGACAGCGCCCCCGCTAATTGCGGCGGGAGGTGGCGATTGCCCCAATTGCAAAGGCCGTAAGAAGAGAAAGAGAGCGCGCGCTTCCAGTCCGGCCGTGGTCTAGCGCACACCAGGGGCCCTAATCTGGACACTTGGCGAGAAAGACGGCGAGAAATTCGGCGGCTCTGATTGGCGGCATAGAGATTAAGGTCGGAAAACGATCGCGTTCTTCTGGCATCCGTGTGTTCAGCCAGCGGGGCCCGTCAGGCGTGAGCAGCTCACTGCCGACCACCCTTTGCCATTTCGATCTGGAAGAGCGCTGGCGTAATCCGGCGGCGATCGTCATCACTGCGTGGTAAAGACCCCGGGCCTGCGGTTGTACCACACTGGTCGAATTGGTCATCTACACTCTGAGACACCAGACGCCCACCAAGGCAGACCGACTGGCAGGTCGAGGCTTGGACCCATGTTACGGATAAAAAAAACAGGACGCGGGATGGCCAAAAAACATGCTTTTCGTGCAAGGCTCGTCAAATTATGAGGCGCTGGAGAAATGCAGCCTTCTGCGTTAAGTCCTTATTTCGAACTCTTTTTGTTCGCCTTCCGCCCATTGAAAAGCATGCGGGAAGGGCCTTAGAACGCACCTGGTATCGCTGCGCCGCAGCGTTCTTCCGCAACATGAAGTTCGTCTGCGTTCCTCGCCGTCACCATGGCAACGAACGCCGAATGAATGGAAGCACGCACGCTACCGCCGCGTGAAGCCAGCAACAGCTGACGCCATTTTACGAACGCCGTCTGCTAGCCAAAGCCGAACGCGGTATGTCAGATCAACCGCCTCCGCCGCCGCGCCGCAAGCAAAGACGACGAAGCTGAGACACGCCGACGGCGAATAGGCGAGCAACAGCACCGCGAGACGACTACAACGGCGGCATTTATTGGGATCAAAGGCTGCTTTCGCCGATGCGCCGCTAGCAAAGACGACGACGCTGAGGCACGCCGACGGCGAATAGGCGAGCAACAGCACCGCGAGACGACTACAACGGCGGCATTTATTGGGATCAAAGGCGCGAAATAAGCAAGAACAATTTTTATTTGAATCATAACACGCGATATCCAAGTTGGGGACCACATACCTTTGCTGGATCTTTCCTGAGCATGAGCAGCTGCATAAAAGAATGCCCTTCAAACGACAGTAATAATTATTATTAAAAACTGCCGGATCTCCGCTGGAGACGTCGACGCACAGTGGAGTAGTCGTCACGATAAAAAATCTAAGGAAACAAAATAAATAGCCTAACGGTCGTCGGTGGCGTCATGAGTCCTCACCGAGTGCGGAGTATAACGGTCTTGGCATACGGTACGTATTGTGCATTCGTTATTTTCTTTTCTTTTCTACCACGTCGAATTCTGACGCCAAGACTCCCTACCTCCTCCGTTCCGACGCGTTGTTTGTTATTAATTTAACAAATCAGCTTCAAATAAAGATCGTGGCACCCCGTAAAGTTAAAAAAAGAAAAAGAAAAACAAAAGGGAGATTTTGAGCAGCCAGTGCGGCCAGAGTAGCACGGCCGCTCCTCCTCTCATCAAAGAAGACGGCGTCCGTGTTGCCGAAACTCCAACGGCTCCCTTCTATTTTTTGTTTTCTTTATTCACTTTGTTACTTTATTTTGTTGTTGGGTTCGACTGTTCTCTTCTAACGATGCCGACCGTGGCAACCGTTCTGGTCACACGATTGGCGTTTGTTTTGTCACGCGATGGTGTGGTCCGACCGATCAACCAATGAGTTCGTTAGAATTGTGTCACGAGGTATAAAATGGCGGATGAAATAAAAATAATAAATGCAAAGAAGCGCGCAGTTTTCACTCGGCGCTTTATTCTTCCAGAGGCGAGCATCGCAGTGCCATGGCGTTCAACTTGTGCCGTCTTCATGACGCCATGAAAGATCATCTTGAAGCAATTAATTTGCTTCAGCGCATGGGCCTGCTCCTGGCTCCTGGGTTTTCGTGTGTGTCCAGAATGCGAAGCTGCGATGACAAGCTGCAAGTCCGCGATAGATCTGCGGATCGCTACACGTGCGGGTGCGGTGTGTGGATGACTCGTGCGGTGTACAAGAGGAAGCCGGTCAAAGTTCAGTGCCGGGGCCACGTCTCGGTACGGAGCGGTTCCTTTTTCGAAGGATCGCACCTGACGCTTCTCCAACTCATGAAAATCATCCTCCGGTGCCAGAACCTACCGTGCGCCGTCATTCAGTGGGAGACTGATATCGCAAGTAAGACAATAACTGATTGGGCGAGCTTTTGTCGGGAGGTTGTGGTAAAAGCCGTTTTTAAGCATTCAGGCATGATTGGTGGCGAAGGCGTGACTGTAGAACTAGACGAGAGTATGTTCGGGCGGCGAAAGTACCATCGCGGGTATTTAAGGCCTGGCCAGTGGGTTTTCGGCGGTGTGGAGCGTGGCAGCGGGTGCTGCTTTCTTGTTCCCGTGGAGACCCGTGACGCTAAAAACCCTGCTAGGGCTAATAGCCAAGTGGGTCCGCCCTGGAACAAGAATAATCACTGATTGTTGGGCTGGCTATCGCAAGCTTGCAGATGACGCTCGCTTCACGCACCTCACCGTTAACCACAAGCTGCACTTTGTCGACCCGAACACTGGTGCGCACACCAATACGGTGGAGGGCACCTGGGCCCACGTCAAAAACTGTCTTCCATCTGGACGGCGCGAGAGCCACCATTTCACTGGTCACCTTGCAAAGTTCATGTTTTGGAGGAGAGAGAAGGCGCGCGGAAACACTGATAGATTCCAGTCGTTCGTCGCCGCGGCCGCCAAAATCTACAGCCCCGACGCAGACAGGGACCTTCCCTATAGTGCGGAGGATGAGGATTCTGACGGCCCCGGTGACTTCGAGTGATCCGCTGCGCTGAGCCCGTCGCCCGCCTGCGTGCATAAAGACGACTTATGCGCCAACCGCTCGTCAAGTGCTCGTTACGTCAGTTATAGGTTCTGGTAGCGGTCTAAACGGCCCTTTTCAGGGCCCCCATATTTTGCAAACGGAGCTGTGTTCTGTACGCGGCACCCCGTGTCTCTGTAAAAAGTTCACAGGAAAGATCCAGCAAAGGTATGTGGTCCCCAACTTGGATATCGCGTGTTATGATTCAAATAAAAATTGTTCTTGCTTATTTCGCGCCTTTGATCCCAATAAATGCCGCCGTTGTAGTCGTCTCGCGGTGCTGTTGCTCGCCTATTCGCCGTCGGCGTGCCTCAGCGTCGTCGTCTTTGCTAGCGGCGCATCGGCGAAAGCAGCCTTTGATCCCAATAAATGCCGCCGTTGTAGTCGTCTCGCGGTGCTGTTGCTCGCCTATTCGCCGTCGGCGTGTCTCAGCTTCGTCGTCTTTGCTTGCGGCGCGGCGGCGGAGGCGGTTGATCTGACATACCGCGTTCGGCTTTGGCTAGCAGACGGCGTTCGTAAAATGGCGTCAGCTGTTGCTGGCTTCACGCGGCGGTAGCGTGCGTGCTTCCATTCATTCGGCGTTCGTTGCCATGGTGACGGCGAGGAACGCAGACGAACTTCATGTTGCGGAAGAACGCTGCGGCGCAGCGATACCAGGTGCGTTCTAAGGCCCTTCCCGCATGCTTTTCAATGGGCGGAAGGCGAACAAAAAGAGTTCGAAATAAGGACTTAACGCAGAAGGCTGCATTTCTCCAGCGCCTCATAATTTGACGAGCCTTGCACGAAAAGCATGTTTTTAGACCGGAGTTTGGACATAGTTTTTTTTACCACAACATGGGTCTAAAGTATCAATGTGCCGACTAACTTCCGGCTGTATAAACATACACACAACAATTTGCAATTAGACGCACAATCACAAAGAACACAGCGTGCCGCCTCTTTTCTTTGGACCGTCTTTTTTTTTTTACCAGCGCAAGCTCGCGCGTTCTCTCTTTTGAGACGGCTAGAACTAACGTTGATTAGAACAGTCGCACATAAAACCCGCGTTTCTCCTACCCGGCCGCTTCCTCCTCTCATTATGTGTAGGTGGTTAAAACTAAATAAGCTATAATAATGGTGTATTATTCATATTTAGTTTCAGTTTCAGTCAGGGGAAAGGAGGTTCGCGGGAAGTAGGGCCAATAAATGAGCTGCGCTTAGAGTATCGGCACTCTCTTCCCCGACAGTGTTGTGGGCGCCGCCATTTTGCTGCTTGTGCAGAGCAGGCGCAACTGCCGATCGTCATGATTCAAAATTGCGACTTCCTCAGCATTAGATTCGGTGTTAGGAAGCTCATGTAATATTGCTTTGCTTTGTCGCAAACTGTTTAAAGTGGAGGACGGAAAAGCGTTTCTTGTGATTTCAGATACAGCTTCAAATAACTGGCAACCATGATTTTAAGCCACAATATGGCCAAGTGTCGCTACTCTGAAGCGTAGCTTATTTAATGACACTAGTCATGCCCTTGTTCAAGAAGCTTGTAATACCTGGAGGGGCCATGACGTGAGCCCCGTGGATTCCACAAGCCACTACCTTTTGACACCTGCCTCTTCCTCATTGTTCCCGCTAGTGCCAGTAAATTAGCTACGCTTCAGAGTAACGACACTTGGCCATATTGTGGCTTAAAATCATGGTTGCCAGTTATCTGAAGCTTTATCTAAAATCACAGGAAACGCTTTTCCGTCCTCCACGAATGTTTAAACAACCCGCGACAGAGCATAGCAATATTGCATCAGCTTCCTAGCACCGCATCTAATGCAGAGGAAGTCGCACTTTTGGATCATGACGATCGGCAGTTGCGTTTGCTCTGCACAAGACCCAAAATGGCGGCGCCCAAAACAATTTTGGGGAACGGAGTGCCGATACTTTAAGCGCAGCTCATTTAGTGACTCTAGGCATGAAGTGAACTCGGGTGTATTCTTTCCCTCTTCGTCTTTATCGTTTATTGATTTCAATTATATCGAATAATGAACACTTTATATCACGCTACGCTTGTGTAATTATTTGTCTTAGATTTATTAACCTGACCCAGTACTTAAACCGTTCATTTATCGATAGTAAATCTTCAAATATATTTTCTAAATGTGAAGGTAAAACGACACGGAGATTGATGATGATACAGACGCCAACGCCGCCCTCGAAAATTTTTTTAACTTAGAAATCAGCAGTATTGTCTGCCATCCGCCAGGTAGCGCAACAAAACGCCCAAACAGTTTTTAATTGTTTTTAAAATTAGCTAAGCTCTACAACTATCAAGAAACCAAAGCAAGATCATTGAGAAAATCTAATACATCGCAATGCATATCTATTCCATACAATAAATGTTATTAGATGCCAATAAATCTGTTTGATGTCCAAAAAAGATGTGCGTCAAAAACAGGTAAGTTTGAAGGGCTCCCGGAGCGTTATGACTTTGAAAATAAAAAAAAGCCACCGTCCACCTCTTGGGCAACTATTGTAGTTCTAAATGTTATAAAAGATTTTACCATAGTTTAATTATTTACTCAGCGGCATTTGAATTACCATGACTCGAAGCACAAAAAAGTGCTATGTTTGATATAGAATATCTAAACAAAAATATTTTACACAACATTACATTTTTTTCTGCATATTACCAATTATAAGCACTACATCTGTAGCTAATTTCATTGCCCTAGCGTTTGTCATTAAAAACATATTTGTGCTGAAAAATGTCAATTTTAGGGCAATATTTGGAGAGCTGAAAAAAACAAAGTAGTGCAAATACCAAAAAAGTATATCGTTACATTCTGCTCCGACATCATCTTAACAAAACTGCTCTATTGGAACCGTGTTATCTTTAATGAATCGTTCATAAAACATGAACCAGCGGAGCAAGTGAGGGTCCGCGCCATCATATTCGCAACGCTACAAATGCGCATGAACAGTATAAACCAATACATACATAATATCAAATGAAAGAAGATTGCATTGCCTTTCGAATGACATCAATCCCACAAAACAGTATTTAAAAGGAGATGAGTAATGACCTGCCAAAAAGTACCTAAACTGCCACATTCAGTGGGACCGTGGCCTTAAATCGTAACTACCCGCTGTACCAGTAGCAGCTTTTTAAAACTTATCTTTCTCCTTCGGCCGATTTCTGTCTGCAGTTTGTCTTGAAGTTTGCTCCTTATTCCACGCGTGCAAACTAAAAAAAAAAAATGTTCGTTTTTTGGTGGCAGTAAAATACTTGTCGCGAGAAATGTGTCGCGTTCAAGGAGGTTATAAGTACTATACTCTGTTTCATCTTATAATGTACCGCAGGTAAGGCTACAAGCGCGAGCTCCTTGCTATAGGGCACATCTCGGCGGCACAAGCTCTCGTGCGTTAAGAGTAGCTCCCAACACTATGAGCTCGCGCTTCTAGCCTTGTCTGCGGTACAACATAAGGTGAAACGGAGTATAGGAGAGGGCACGTTGCAATATTGGTGAAGCCTAGTCATAAAAAGTTTAAACGATGTTGTGGCCAACGTGACCGTAGATCTCTCTGGCAATTGGTGCGCGAGACATGTCACGTGTAAGATGGATGGTTGATTGTAGAGGGATTCTTTGCAGGCTTGCGCGCTCCGTCCGGTAGGTTTTATCAGATCGAAGGCTAGACGAAGGCTAGCTACGGTCACGTGATGTGGTCACGTTGGCCTGATAAGTGAGGAGGGTAAGGAGGAAAATGAGAAAGAGGTGAGGCGTTAAGGGATCATGGCTTGTGGAGGCTACGCGGCTGACGTCGTGCCCTCTCCTACCCTTCTATCCTCCTTGGTCGCCCTGGTGTTGAACCCTAAATGCACAGCCAACTGGACGTCCTATCGTGCTTTCCGTCTCGAAGCACCCAATGGATCTGCGCTGAATTAACCGCGTAATCCATCGCCGGCGCCGAAGAGCCGGATTCGATTCTGGGTCCTGGAAGGAGGCTAGACCGTATTGAAAAAGTTTGATTGAATTTGACACTGGATCCAAAATTGGACAGGAAGAAATTTCCCAGACTGCGAAGAAAAATAAATAAAGAAATAGTCCGGCCAGAATAAGTCTGACATTTTTACACACCCATTTTAAAATCCGAACTGGCTCTGACATTTTTAATTATAGTTTTAATCTGACATTTTCTTATAGACTATTGCAATCAAGGACACCGGCCGCCGCCATGTCTCTGCTCGTGCGGACAAACCGGTGCAATTTCAAGCTTGCCAAAGATATATGTTCTCGCTCAAGCTGCACGTGCTTGCACTCATGGGGCACCAGTCGGGGCGCCATGCTTGCAATTGTCTAAACACTGCAGGACATTTTGTCGTACTCGGCTGTCAATCAAAGTTGCGAAGGAAAAAGCAGCGCCTCAAAGCGCGTGTACCATAACTGTATTTTTATTTTCGTGAATGAACCTGACAGGTGCAACTAGTGACACCTCTTTAGAGCATCGCCGAAGAAGTGTAAAATCATTGTCTATTTCAAGTACGCCTTGTACAAAAACTCGCTCCGGCAACTGCCGCGCTCTTGCTCCAGGAGGAAAAGAACGTCTCTGACCTTGACCCTCTTCAACCTCGAATGCGTCGGAACCATGGAACTTGCGCTGGAGCACGCCATAGCCGAACTCTCGCCGCTTTGTCGTTCTCGTGATCCGATTGCTAACAACGCGGTGATGTTGGCTTCTTTCTGACGCATCTTTTCCGCGTCTGCTTTCTGCATTTCCTTCGCCCTCTGCTTGAGCTTCAGTTGCTCGGGATCGTCCATCCTGGATCGACTCCTAGCCGCGCGAAGCAACATCTCTCGCTCTTGTTCACTGTGTCGCCTCTTCGCAACCCTGTCAATTCCCTCCAGAAACCTTAGTTGTCCCCTCACGTCTTGCACAGCATCGTAGCGAACATCGAGTCTGACATTCTCTTGCCGATGCTCAGAAATGACGCTGAGTTTTTCCAGCAGTGACCGGAGGCGTTCTTGAGTAGCCTGCGACACGAGGGCCAGAACGTCGTCCGGAATTTCGCTGATGCCGTACTTCGCAGACATGTCTGCTATCCGTCTTCGAAGCGGCTTCGTGAAAAGGAAATTGTAGTCCTGGCACGAGCGCAACTCCGTGTCTACGAGTCCAGCGTGTGACGACAAAATATTATGAGTTTCCTCAACCAAATTAACGCCTCCCATCGCTGCAACGTCATTGATGTCATCGTCAATTTTTTGCGACACAGAGGCTCGTTTTTTCCTTACAATCACGATGGGATCTCTAACCACTGGTGGCATCCCTATGAACGGCGGAATCCCACTCGAGAGTGGCGCGAGACCCGTAGATTTCGACAAAAGAAGGCTCTTTCCCGCGGCTGCCGCACTCGCAGTTGATGCTGAACGCGTCGCAAGTCTCTGCTGTTGTGCAAACACAGCCTGAAGTCTCGAAGGATTTTCAAGCTGCGTGGCGAGCGATCTGGGAGTCAAAACTTGCCTTTGTGTCCCCGAACGAGGAAGAATCGACAGAGAATTGTGAACTTTTTGTAGGCTTTGAGCTGCCATCATCGTCTGCGACATTGGGACGGCAGTCCTTGGTGGGCGCAGTCCTTCGATAAAGAACTCTTTCGTGAGTAGTGAGTGCCTCAAATGTGGCAGACTGTTCTTAAGGAAAGGAACGAGACATGGTTGGGGTGAAGAATTCAGCTCCTTCTCCAACTGCTTCGTGAAATCTTCCGGTTGAATAATTCCATCGATAAGACCCTGAATGAGACATCTGACACTGGTGGCAGTGTGCTCGGGCTGAGCGCTCGCCAGGCGAATCAAGGTGGAGAGGAAGTTCTTGCATTTAGTTTTTGCCATGTCTGGCGACATCTGAGGCGGGGTCGAAGTCCCTGTGTGACTGTTGGCTAGAGTGGTCTGAACAGAGAGTGGCTGCGCACAGGGACCCACCCTTACCGTCGGCAGGCTCAAACCACCTTGCTGTTGCATCGTGCCCTGGCCGACTAACTTTGCTTGTCCAACACCTGGCAGGATGCCAGGTCCTGGTTGCCTTTGCCTCAACACCGTTCCCACCATCTGAGTGGGTGCAGCGTATCTGGCCGGCATTTGCTGGAACATTTGTTGTCCTTCACGCGCTGGTGGTGGCCGCAGTCTAAAGGCCTCCCTGCCCATAACGGTTGGTGCTGACGGACCTGAACTAAGATCAGGGCCGATGTTCACCATCTCGAGCTGGCCGCCCTCAGTCTTCACCAGCATGGCGCCACGCATTACCCCACTCTGAAACGAGAGGGCACCCTGGACGGCTGAAGCTGTACCTCCAGCTCTCGTGGCCAACGGCTGAGAGGTCAGTCGACTTGGGTTTTCAAGGCATAGTCGGGGCTCGGGTGCTCTCGGCTCACCAAGTACCGGTCTCGGGGGTTCATCTGCAGAATTAAAAAGTTCCGGAAAGTAATTATTATTGGCATATTTTCGACGTGAGGGCGTGAGCTACAAATTCTTACAGATGTAAAAACTACAGTAATTACGTTGCCATTGACGGCATTAATTATTGGCATATTTTCGACGTGAAGGCGTGTGCTACAAATTCTTAAAGATGTAAAAACTACAGTAATTACATTGCCATTGACGGCACTACAGCGTCAGTTAAATCTCGCTTGAGCGTCAGAAGTGACAACAATTTTGCACCAAGGCCCGCCCTGATTTTTTTAAGTTCATAACTAATGTGGCAATCGTTATTTTTAGTGGCGGTTATGTTATACAGGGTGTTTTCTTTTAATTCTTTAAAGATAAAAAAAGACCATGGAAGATACAATAGAGCGGTCTGTGCAGGTGAGTTCTACGAGCAGGCGGAAATTACATGGGGAATAATCGCCCCGATAAGTTGGGCAATTGGAGAATTGACCTCGACCTTATTATACTCTAGCCGTGACTTGAAATTCTGATTACAAAATTTCTAGTCGGCGCTACTACGACGATGGTAATCAGTGTACACGGCTTCAATCCTGAACTATCCTGCCAAAGAGCGCCTGTAAAGTCGATCCCACCGCGCTGCGCCGGCTCCGCAACCACCCTGTCCATGCCACAGGTAATGTGAGCAGTGTAACGCAAGCAGAGAGCGAAGGGATCGACGCCACAGGCGCGCTTCAACGTGTTAGTTTCGGTTTCGAGCCGTGTACAAGGATGACGTTTCTCGGCCCGTACGCCGACTTCAAAATTTTTCAAAATTTCACGTCACGGCTAGAGTATAAGGATGGCTCTACCACACTTCACCCCAAGTCACTTCATCTCAGGACACTTCATAAAGTTAATTCATTCCAAGGTGCTTCACCCACACAGTTCATCCCATGAACAGTTCATACCACGACATTTCGTGCCAGAATAGTTCACACAGTATCCAGAGACGTTTAGGAGCCTTTCAAGGGCCACTCACTTCATCGGTGTAATTCCATCCCAAGACACTTCATCCCAGACACTTTATGGCAAGGACGTTTTATCCCGAGACGTATCGTCCCAAGACGCTTCATACCAAGAACATTCCATACGTGAATATTTAATATCAAAAGTCTCCTGCCTAGATGATGAAGCTCATCCCATGACGTTTCATCCCATGCAGACACTGTATGCCAAAGAAGTTCTATCCCGAGACGTCTCATCCCAAGATGCTTCATACCAAGGACATTCCATACGTGGATATTTCATACCAGTAAGTCTCCTGCCTAGAAGGTGAAGTTCATCCCAATGCACTTCGTCCCAGGCACTTTATGCAAAATGCGTTTTATCCCGAGACGTCCCATCCCGAGACGCTTCATACCAAGGACATTCCATACGAGGATATTTCATACCAGAAAGTCTCCTGCCTGGAAGATGATGTTCATCCCAGACACTTTATGCCAAAGACGTTCTATCCCTACACGCGTCATCCCCAAACGCTTCATATCAACGACATTCCATACTTTGATATTTCATACCCCAGAGTTTCCTACGTACAAGGTGAAGTTATAAAATTGGCTTTTCACGCGCGGAGCCCGCATACACACTTCGTCTTTGCCAAGGCTTTCCTGCACTTGGCGTTGAGAACCTCTCAGTCGAACAGTAGAGCTGGCCCGACTCATTGGTTAGCACCGGGTTGTTTATAGAGCATGGCTACCTTTGTGGGCCTCTCGTCGAGGTTCGCCGAAGCTCTGCTTCGATAGTTACATCGACACGAAGCACAGGAGCGACGACGAGAAGACGACATGGAGATGCGAGAAATTCCAAGAGGGTTGCCGGGGACGTGCTGTTACGGCAGGGGAGACGACCACTACGACGCATAGCGACGCAGGGCCACACGTGCCATCTACCGAGTCCCGAAAATGTCGCTGCGGCACGTTTACGCGATGAGGTCAAAACTGCGGCCAAGCGTTCCCACGACAACCCTCGGAAAGTCGTAGCCGCCTGCATTCAAAGGGCAAGACCGGCGACTATTGCGAAGCTCCCCAAGCTATCTTCACTGAGGACAGTGAACAGAGTTCGACGCGATACGCATGGCGCTGTTCAAGTCCCACACAGAATCGAAGACGTGTAGTTACACCGGAACACCTGCGTTTGAGAAGAACAGCGTCTCCTCAAGAACCTGTCGCAGGGGACACAGCAGGCCCCAACGACCCGGAAAGAATAATTATTTTCGCCTCTAAGACAGAAATGTGCCGCTTAAACGCCTGCAACACCTGGTTGTGCGACGGAGAATTTAAGTAGCACCAGAAATATAAGAAATTGGGAACAGCGCGCAGAAAAGACGAGAACAACGAGGTAGAGCACAGGACGAGCACTGACTATCAACTGAAGTTTTATTAAAAACGGTTCAAACAAGAAAACACGTCAAAGCCAACCAACGCCGTGACAACCAATGGCGTGTCGCTCACCAGACATCTATAAACTCTATCTCTTTTTTGTGTAGATAAACCGAAGGCTGGCTGACACAGTGTCCCGAGCCAGCTTTTCTATTGCATGCGCCTCCAGCACCTCTCTTGCACTTTTGTGCGCCCCCTGCCAATGATTATGGTATCTTCAAAGACGGGGTGACACAAGCAATCTCTGCATTGTACGTACAAGTGACTTCCTGTCATTGACCGCAGGAAAAGGGCATGTTCACGCATTCTCATTGACACAGCGTCCCGATTGTCCTATATAAACCCGGCTGCATGACAACGGGATTTTGTAGATGACACCCACCACGCAATCTACGAACTTATTGACATGTTTAACCGTACATGACCCCTTGTTACTGTTTGCCTGGTTTGCCTGATTTACGCGCGGGCAAAGTTGTGCTAATTTACGAGGCGCCGAGAAAACCATTGGCACATTGAACCGGTTAGCCACTTTTTTTAATTATGTGAAACCTTATGTAGATATGGGATCACCTAAGGCCTTTGTTTAGGCTTTACTTTTGGGTCCTGAGAACCACTCTTGACTCTTTTCAAGAGCGTCTGAGAGACACCAAGCAAAACGAACAGTGGAAACCCTGCTCTAAAAGTCGCTTGACCTGGGTTTCAAAGCTGTCAAGCATGGTATGGTGGCAAGACTAGCTGTACAGTTCTGCCTGGAGGCATGACGTGGCAATATTTCGTTTCACAAGCTTAGAATGGGCGGAGTCGTGTCGCAGGATTTCCTTCTTAGTTCGCGGGTTGTAACGCAAACACACATGTTGTCCGGTAAATTGCACCCGTAAACCCAAAAACTGCAAGTACTGACCGTCTTGGAGTTCGTAGGTGAACTTTAGGCCTGCAGAGCAGCACTTGAAAACGGTCATTACATCCTCTACAACATTTTGCATTGACAATTTGCCAACAGCCTTTAAAAACACCAGATAATCGTCAACATATCTGTATACTTTGCACACCTGTTGACACAATGCCGTTTCTATGGACCTATCAAACTTCGCTAGGTAAATGTCGAATAGCACCGGAGCAACGCTCGAGCCAATGCAAATGCCTCTCTCTGTACATAGTCGCTTCCGTCAAAAAGGACAAAGGTGGACTGCAAGTCGAACACTAGGAGTTCCCAAAAAACCGTTAGTCCCCACTCTACTGGCATTTTGGAAGGCAACAACAACATTTTCTTTAATGCACTCACACACCGCCAGGAACAAGTTTTTGTGGGGCACAGAATAAAAGAGTTCTTCCACATCGAGTGAAAACGCCATCGAGTTGTCAGGAACGTCCTTACTAAAGGACTCAGAGAGGGACTACGAATTTTTGACCAGGAAAGGATGATGAAGCTCTAGAGCACTCAGATGCTTTTGCAGGTAACAGCTGACGAGTGAATTGCAGCCGTAACAATGAATGGCGCAACTTTTCCCAGGATAGAGGGGCTTTATAGCATACAACGTTCGAACGCGAGCCACCGCAACATCCGTGCCCCGCATGCCACGTGCAAATGCCTTGCAAAAAAAAAGTAGTTTGCAGACAGGTTTTATTTTTGTATGCTGGACAGCGCGTACCACGCATACGAGTTATTATAATGCACGCTAGAGGTTCAACTGGCGCTAGTGTCTATGCGACTTCCGTGACGCAAATTGAAGCAGACAGCAACCAGTCTACTTTTGCGGTGCCCCTGTGCATTCCAATGGGAAAACGCGCGTGCGTTTTGTCTCTTCGCCGGATAATAACACGGAACGCTTTGGTTATTTGGGTCATACCGAATAGTATGTAACTTGGTTAACACTGTGAAAATGTAATTGCTTTAGTTAGCGCATTTTTCTTCATCAGTGAACGATGTTTAACTTCGCTACATTTCAGTCCCAAATGTGTGATCCGCAGCAGGTGTGTAAAAACAAGCGACGATTCGAAGCAAAATTACAATCGAAATGAATATAGAGTGTGTTCAAGGCTCACCAGCATTCCGGTGACGCTTATATATTGATAATATGCCGGTCTTGTCACTATATGAAAATGACCCCGTCGTGCATGAGCGGGTAAAAGCATTCAAAACGTAGAGAATAAAGTCCGTGGGCTATGAAAGGTGTCTCTTCGTATTGTTTCCTCTACCGGGCAGCTTTTATCGGGCACTTGTTCTCAAAGATTTCGAGCGGGCGGGTGATATTTTCAACGTAGAACAAGCAGCTTCGCTCAGAGCAGAAAGAATAAAGCGGTATATTTCAAATCGGAATAGATTACGTGGCCTTCAATTTATTTTGATCCTACATGCACGTGTAGTTACTGAACCAGTGTTACTGCGTAGTTTTTGCCGTCTTTTTTAATTTCAAGATGTTCTCCGTTCGTTTCGCACGTATATCCCTCACGCTGAAAAGCGCCGACGTCGTGTTCGCGCTAACAGTGTCCGACAGTGCACAAAAATACACGTACGAAGCCGTTTTAGCACTGTTTTTAATGCGATGAATTTGAAAGAAAAACTCCATAACTGACCAATTATTTCGTCGGCCTGACTGAGAAATGTTCCAAGCTACCTAGTACGTACGAATTATTTGGGATATTTGCTCTTATGATCGAGCGCAGGGAGAAAATGCACTCACTTTTTCCCATAGAAATGCATTACCGGAAGTCAATTTTGGACTGGTTGCTGTCTGCTTCAATTTGCGCACTAGCGCCAGTTGAGCCTCTAGCGCACATTATAATAACTCCATGGTACCACGTGACCATAATCATCATCATGGAAATTTTTTGTTTGCTTTTTGTGTCATCTATCGCAGTAAATTAACACTACGTTTCTAAAACCGGAAGTTAGACTTTAAAAAAAAGTTTGGATGGGCTTGCTTATCCAGACTCCCAACATCTAAACCCAAACCCAAACACCTAAGATCCAAGCTGCCCAAGATAACCTCTTTTTACAAGAATAGTTTTGTTCAAATTGCGATGATGGGCACTCCAAGAGCCCTGCGGGAAAGTAGACGGACGGGCGTTGTTATAGAATAGACCGATTTCACCAGCCAGTCTGACTACGCCACCGCTGCTGCAATGCATCGAGGGAACTTTAGTTTGTCTGCACGTGCGACAACCTCACTGGAGCTCTGCGCGTGTAGAGCACAAGATGACACGTGTTCTCTCGCGAACTGCCGTCTGCCTCCTGTGAACTAAAGTTATGGCGGCGTCACGCATACGCTGAACGCTTGGTGAGATCGGTCTATTGCATAGAACGGGATGTGGTCTATCACGAACGAGACTGAACGTTCTCCATTTCGCCATAAAACGCAACCTGTGCTCTTTTCAGGCACATCTTAATATGTGCTGTCCAATGAAGAAACGGAACATGTTCCGCCATGGTTTGCCTCAGCACATGTGACGCTCTTTGTTATGACGGTATAGTTCCCGTAGCTGTAGCAAATAGCACTTGCACAATTATGATGGTATACTGAACTCACATTGTCAACCCTTGAGGCGGCAACATTTCCATGCATATCAAGGAGCTACGGAATTTTTTCTGTAGTAAAGCATACAGACCATGTTGAGGCAAAAAGGTTACCATGTGTGTGTCCCGTACTTTGACGGCATATTTTCTAATACCCTTGTGACACCGCACACTTAACTGCAGTAGGGTGAAGACTTGGGCCACTTGGTTTTGCACATTGATGAATTAAGAACAGCGCGAACAAGACGAAGGACAAGAGGAGACGAAGGACAAGAGGAGTGCTCTGTCTGTCTACGCCTCCTCTTGTCCTTCGTCTTGTTCGCGCTGTTTTTTAATCCTTCGAACACACTTAACTGCAGTTACGCTGAGCCACAGTGAGCGCACAATACTTGCGGACAAGATTCTGCGGCTATGCAGTTAAAGCTATGGGCGAACGTGCGCTTGAGCATCTTGAGCACCCATCAAAGCAGCTAGTGCACGCGCGCTCTTCATTTCTTCTGAAATAGCTGTCCGGGAGTATATAAGTGCGGTAACTGTGGTGCCGCGTAACAGCAGTGTATGGCGCATTCACACATGGAAGCGGATCCGCAAGCTTCGCAAAGCTGGTCGCGAACGCGGTTGCTATAAAGAACCAGTACAATTGCACTGCGCATTTGATGACATCAAATGCTCGTGCAATTGTAATGGTTCTTTATACAACCGCGTTCGCAACCGCTTTGCGAAACCGCTTTGCGAACGCGGATCCGCTTCCAGTGTGAATGCGCCATTAAAGCTGAGTTAACACAACTTGGCGTATGAGCCAATGTACACAAAGAAAGGGTACGAGCGCTCAAACAAGCGTCTATGCCGAATCCTGGAGGACTACAGAAATCAAGACGCAGACAGCTTTCTCAAAGCGTGCTCATGCTGTACTTAGCGATTGCTAGTTGTTAATATATTATAAGTCTGGTAGAAAAAACACGAAGCGCCTGATTCTCTCTTTTTCGGAGAGTCATCTATCCCAATCTCCCAGTTTCTTTTTTCGTGAATGTAATTGCTTTCATATCATCGTTAGATTTTGGAGCAGAACAAGAAAAAGACAAACACCTATGTCAAGTCCTTCAATGTCTCCAAAAACATTACAGGACACGTAAAAGAAAGGCGTCTCGCCACTACCTACACAATACAAAACGGGATATTATATCGTCGTAACTATGACCCCCACGTTCCGGCCATTCTGTTTGCAGTTCATAAAAGCCTCCGATATATTCCGTTCCTTGCATGATGATCCCACAGCTGGACAGATTGAATTCTTCAAAACATACATGCGTGCCCGAAACAATTCTTACTGGCCGGGTATGTATCGCGATATTTTTAAATATGTCACATCAAGTCTTCAGTATCAACGCCGGAGACGACCCACAACCGCACCCGCCGGATTCTTGCATCCCCTTGAACCTCCTCATTACCCATTTGAACGTGTGGGAATTGGTCTTCTTGGTCCCCTTCCTGTCACCCACCCAGGCAACCGCTGGATTGTTGTCGTGATAGACCACTTATCCCGCTATGTAGAGACTTCACCTCTGTCTACCGCCAACGCCGACGAGGTCGCCGCCTCTTTTAAAGCCGGTATTTTTACGCCACGGACTTCCTCGACATATAATAAGCGACAGAGGCACAGTTTTAATCTCCCAAGTGATTCAACAGCTCTTACGAATTTGTGGTACTGTACATAGCCCCAGCACAGCTTTCCATCCCCAGTCCAACGGCATGGTAGAACGCTTTAATCGAACCATAGTAGACATGATATCAATGCACGTCCAGTCGGATCATCGGCACATAGACGCCGTCCTTCCCTTTCTCACTTACGGATACAACACTGCTATCCAAGGCACACACGGCTACACACCATTTTTGTTCTTTACACTCGATCCCCAACAACACTTCTCGACACTCTTCTTCTTTATAAGTTATAACCATCACGATGAGCACGTGCCGAAGAGGCGCGACAACTCGCTCGCTTACGCACGAGGGCCTCACAATAGCGCCAATGCCAGCGGTACAATGAAGCTCATCGAACTGTGTCCTACTCCGCTGGTGATCTCGTGTGGCTGTCGAAGCCGCGACGGCATCGAGGAAAGGCCACAAAGTTTCTCCATCGTTACGTCGGCCTTTACCACATCACTGCCGAGTTATCGGACCTCACCTATCAAGTGCAGCTCCCACACCCTCCACCTCACCGACACTCAACTTTAACCGACACCGTCCATATAACCCACACCAAACTCTACCAACGCCCATCCACTCCACCTGACAGAGCTACGTGCTTTTCTCAATTCACCATCCACCCATGCGGTCGAGACTCGAGACGACCCCACAAAAAAAAAAAACCGGGGCGCGGGGGGGGGGGGGGATAGAGATACCGAGAAGAAGAAGGAGAGCACGATGGCCCGCGGCCGCAGTGAGTTCTGGCTCGCGGTCAGATTCAAACCCACAGCTGAAAACCACCCGTTGACTTCTCTCCTTGGTGCAAGAGTTGATATCAACGTGACAGTTTTATCCCGACTAGTATGCTATGAAGAGTTCATTAGCCTGATTTGGTGTGCTGTAAAGGTTTGTTAAGATTTTTTTTTTGCGTTTATGCGTGGGTAACTGCAAAATAAACATTAAAATTTTTGACATTTCTGGTGAATGTTGTCTTGGCACGATACATTTCGGAGGGGTTTCAGGGGACATCAATTTCCGATATTATGGTTCTTTGTGGCTTGAAGCTTGAGAATAAGAAAAACGGACTATTACCGTAACACTTTGAAGCAGCACTCTAAATAGGGTTCGAAGAACGAAAAGCGGAGATATAAAGAGGGAAAGGGGGATATAAAGGGAGAGATGTAAAGAGGGAAATTGAGGAATGGACCGACTTTCGATAAAGTTCGATGCCGAGCCGTCTGTGGTTACTGCGATGCCAAACCCAAAATGTTTACTATGGGTCCGTATTTGATAGCAAGAAAAAACTGGTGAAATTTGGCTGTTTTAAATGAACCTAACGTAGGCACGTGGCCAGGATTTTATTTCGGGGGGGGGGGGTGAGGAGGTCTTAGCAAAATTAAAGGTCACGAAATAATCCGTGCCCCCCCCCCCCCCCGGCTACGTGCCTGACGTGACGGCTATGATGGTCCGCAAAGAACAGTCTGGAATATCTCTCCTTGCATGAGCTCAGCAACTCGTGGGTATACCAAATTAATATGGTACGAAATGTCGGGGTATTAGATGCCACTGTGTAGAAGTGGTCCCATTTTAGCGCGCCGCCCAGACGGCGTTTTATTTGAAGAATTCGTTTAACGTCCCGATACGTGCGAAACCTATAGTTTTTCCACCACGGGCGGGGCTCTGCCTCTCCAACGGCGGGCGGTTCATTGCCGCAGGGTCTTCCTTCCCTCTCACCCGCGGCAGGGGGCCTCCGGGCACACAAGTCTACGCGGCCGCTCGGGGCACCGGAGCGCTGCTATGATAAGGCCCCTGTATGCTATGAACGGCGGGCGCGCCATTTCGTAGACGTGGCCGCGTCTCGAGCTCGACCTACTTCGTCGAAAGCCTTGGGTAAGGTTGCAGTGGTTCGTGACGTTGCCTGGAGGGGCACCGGGCGCAGCTGGTGCGTACGCGTCGGCGTACCCAGCATCGTGGGATTTTCCGCGAAACGGCTTTCCCGGACGCCTAAATGTGCCTGGCGCGCCTTTTGTTTACTTCGAGGCTCCTGCCCGTGCTCTGTGGTGATGAGCGTTTGCCGGGCTGGTGAGGCACGTTTCGAAGATTCTCGCCGAAACCGAGAACGAGAATATCTTCCCTGGAACATAAATATGTCGGGGGTTTAGACTCTCAACCGCAGGGCCCGATCTTAATGCACCCTTGGCAACAGCGACGACCTCTCTATTGGTTGAAAGTGCGTCGGGGCCTGTACCCAATGGGATTCTAACTATAGTAGGTTACAGGTTAAGAAGGAAGCGGCAAATGCCCCTCAAAGGGAATCATATATCCCTCCGCCACCTCCCCATCCAATAGCGTCCCATCGTTTCCGTGACGTCGCGGCCAACGCGCGAGGAGGGTCTTGCCTTTCTGTACATATTTGCTTTATCTTTCGACTTTGACTTAGCATTGTGGAAGCCACGAGGGGGAGATTAGAGTTTTCCCCATCCGATGGAAACAAATACGACTTTATGGGATTAGCTTCCCCTCCGATGGATACAAAGGCTGCTTTCAGGGGCTCGGTTCCCCATCCAATGAATACAAAGGTCGCTTTCTTAAAAAGTAGGGGTCGAAGACAAGTTGGCACCACTCTGTGGCCATTATCTATCAATTAAAGCGGAACAAGGAGCGTTTCCAGTGAACTCTTCTTTTGACTGCGGAGGAATTTGAAAGGGCGCATTACGCTTGTGGGAGGAGCTTCTCCTACCTTCTTGATTGGGTGGGACGGGTTTCGGCGCACCGTCATAACCCCCGACACGACGGAAAACAGTCGAGTTTTAACGGGCCCGTGTAGCCCAGGGGTTCTCTCCCGTGGTTCGCCGCGTTACTTCCGTCGTGCGCGTCAGCACCTGCTCTGCTGCTTAGCCGCCGTCCTCACCATGCGAGGGAGGACACGACGCCGAGGCGTCCGTCCGCCTTTGTATCTGCTTAACTAGGTAAGCCGTGCGCGACAGTTCGTTGCAGAGTCATTTAATTTTGTGTAGTTGTTTTTTTTTGTTGAAGTAAAGTTTATTTTTATCGGTTGTATTCATTATAACTTCGCCTCCAAGCCTATTGACTCTTAGCCGTCGGCCACAAGAAGAGGAAGCAAGAAGTCTTCTTCAACTCCAACCACCACCCGGACCACATCTTTCACGATCTCCCCTCCCGGTTCCCGACGGTAGCTCAAGGTGCACCATCGAGGCCCGCAAGGAACAAAAACTACCCGATCTCTACTCACTGGCATAAAACGACCCGGTAAAAAATGTTTTGGGATGAAGTGACTTTCGTATGAAGTGTCTGGGATTAATTGCCCTGGAGTGAAGTATCCTGGTACAAATTAACTTTCCTTGCACAAGCTAAGCAACTCGTGGGTGCACCAAATTAATCTGGTATGAAATGTGTGGGTATTAGATGCCACTGGTAATGGCATAGGACGTCCTGGTAAGAAATGTCTTGCAATGAAGTGTCTGGGATTAACTGCCCTGGAATGAAGTATCCTGGTATGAAGTGTGACAGAGCCAATCCAAAGTATGAATCATCCTGGCATGTAATGACCATGGGATGAGAGGCCTTGGGATGAAACGTCTTGGAATGAAATGACTTTGGGCTAAAGTGTCTGGGGTGAAGTGGGGAGCCTTCATGTGCGCTTTGCTAGGGTGATGCCACCCTTTGTAATACCGCTCGCCGACAAACCAGCAGCCATTTTGGTTCTCGGCGATAATCCGTGGGGCTTATAACCCTCCCGGAAACAAGCACCCTATCTCACAAGTTCGGAGCAGCGTTGTGGAACACACGGAGGGAGGATTAGCATTTTCGCCCCTTGGATGGGAGGACCGATGGGCACAAAGGCCACTTTCCGGCTCACGGGGAAACAATGAGGAACAAAATGGCGGCGGAAGAGGGAGTGGGAAAGGGAAACAGGCAGTTGGCATCACTCTATGCGAAGCGCACATGAAGGCACTCTAGGGTGAAGTGTCTCGGTATGGATCATCCTGGAATGAAGGGAGTGGACCCCACAAGCATGTGGAGCGTCAATTCTCCAACTACAATATGCATCCAAAACTAAGAATTAAAAGCTGACAATTTTTATCAATTCGTTAGCTAACTAATTAAACAATGCCGCCTTTTTTCTGCTGTCTCCCAGAGCCCCCAACTGAGCTTCAGGGCTGACAAAACCCTAACGCAAGTACCATATATTCTTATTTTTTTATTCTGGTACTCTAAGAAAAAAGAAAAAACATTTTGTATACGGCGTATTCGCACGACGTTAATTCTCCGTTTTCTTGTTTGATGTCATCCCGATGAAATACACAATACACATTTGATGGTGTCATGCGAGTCATTGGACTGCTCGCCCTCGGAACGCCTCAGACAGCCCCAAACAACAAACTGGTGGACGAGATTACGTCAGTGAACACACTCGCGTGCGTTCCAATGTTTGCAAAATCACAGCCGCCGCATGGGAAAATCAGAACGCGGCACGCCCGTGTTCGCGTCGCTTCGAAAAGCGAACTAAACACACAAACACCATACGCACAAACGCAGCCCGTTTCTGGGATACATTCTAAGAAGAGGCTACTGGCCGTTTGTGGGAGCGACGCAAATCGGGCTGCGATTTTTGTAAACGCTGTAGCGACAGGATGAGACAGGCACGGAGGTTTTTCAGGTGTACCTCCTGCGCGATCGAGTCTTGAGAGCTTTGAGAGTACACGCGCAGCTAAAGCACGGTTGAGGGCAACGAGCGCGTCCAGTAGGCCTGCGTCTAAAGATGCCTTTCCAAATCTGTCTCCCTGGCAGAAAGAAACGGGGCTTCACTCTGAGCGCTAATGTCCCAGTGACCCATGGTCGTAACTCGACGTACGTCGTCATAACGCAGTTAGACGTAGCGGCACCTGACTTTTAATAATGGGATGAGAACCTCTCTCCCCTGACCCGTAACCAAACCTCAAACACCTGACGGCCCCTAGTAGACGATCAGACATCCAACGCCAAACACACCTCACCAGCAATCTACACTTGAGCGTCACAGCCCAGCGACAAAGGAAGTTCGCCAACGAGCATTCCTGCATGCCGATGGTTACTCGGATCGCTTAAGAACTGCTCTTGTTCTATCGGCATGCAGTGTCGATTGTACGCCCAAATAGCGGGATTAGATAGACCATAACGCTGCAGTCTCACGATAGGATACAGGATAGATTTACCTTCGTTTGAAGCTTGGAAGGGAAACGTGTCAGTGTTACTTCTTGCGGGGATCTTTCGCAAAACCGAACTATCGGCGTTCGAAGGCTGCACTGACTGAGCGTTCAGAGCTCGTGCCACGTGCGCGAGCTCAGTAATGCGTTCTGCTCGCTGCACGTGCAGATGTCTGCAGCAGTAGCTGTTATGAAGCAAAAACTTGAAATCGAATAGCACGCTGAACGTGCCTTTGTCGACGCCTAACTTTGATGGCAAGTTTTAAAATAGGGTGCCCCAAAGTTAGGAAGCCCCAAGACATAGGCGGACACGAGTGTAGCGTCCTTTGATTTTAAGTTGATGTCGGCGAAACAGCAGGATCGAGCGCTGGGTAGAGACTGGCTCCGGGGCGCCGGACCGCCACGCGAAGCATCTTTTGTACCAGCGTGGGTTTCATGAACATTCGGCGTAGGTACGTTCGGCGCGTAAAACATTCATAACTTGATCAGAAAAGGTTCTCGAACTTACGAGAACGTCAAGTTGAAAGAATAAATAAAAGAGGAGTCCGCTCCCTGGAGTCGAACGGTAACCATTTGGCCACGCACGCGCTCGCTCGGCGACGCGCGTGGCAGTAGCATGATCATTACGGTAACCGGACAAAAGCTCACCGGACAGAAGCTCACCGGACAAAAACTCACCCGTTTTTTGACAGACCCGGACAAAAGCTCACCCGTTTTTTGACAAACCCAAGCAAAAGCTCACCTCGATTTTTTTTTTTTTGCTACCCGGGCGAAACACGGGCTGAAATTAAGTGCGGACGCGATGGACAATGGACCATTTTTAGGAGAACTTGTACCCCATCCACCATTAAGTTGTGAATTTTCAAAAAATACTTTGAAAGAACGGGAGTTGGGCCTTTTGGAAAAGTACAAGACAGACGACCAATTTAGAAAACTGTGCGGGATTTTAGATAGGCTCGCGTTCCTTCCACCACAGCTTGTTCCACAAGAACTAACCACCAGGGAAAAGTCTACCGGTGACATCGGCTACCTGCTGGACTATTTTGATTGCACTTATGTCAACGGCCGCTTCCGTTATGCTTTTGTTCCATCTGCGGCGGCACCCAGAGTGAATTCTTCCTCCGCCTGACTCAGCGCCGACGACGACCGGAGTTTCCCCGGTACGGTAGAATATGTACGACGCCACTCTTCAAGATAAAGACCGGATGAACAACACCTGCGAAGGATGGAGTACCGGGTTCCAGGAGCTCGTCGGCCACGCCTATCCAAGCATCTTGAGGCTGATTGAATGCCTACAGCAAAATCAGGGGCTCGTTGCCACGGCATTGACACAAGCCCGGAGAGCTGAGCCCTCAGTAAAGTGGGTGCGAAAAACCACTCTGCGCCTGCAGAATCGTCTTAGACATAGTTGCGAGGGCTTGCATGTACATCGAGATCTACCAAGACTGATGGAGCTAGTAGGGGACTGCTTTCGCTTCTAACCAATCGTTAAATAAGCTTGTTTCTATTAAAATCAACCAACCATGCGCCTGTCAAATCTAATTTATCGTAGCATTTAATGTCGTACGCATGCACCTAAGTTGTCCGCACTCGTGTTGAGACCAACATGGAATTTTCTCATGGTGAGCTTCTGTCCAGGTCTGTGAAAAAATGGGTGAGCTTTTGTCCGGGTCTGTGAAAAAATGGGTGAGCTTTTGTCTGGGATTCGATGATTACTATACTCTTACTAATGGACCGAGAAAACAGCGCAAAATGACGACGGACCAGAGGAAGACAGAGGAAAAGTGTCTTCCCCCGGTCCGTCCTCATTTCGCGCTGTTCACTCGTTTTAATACATCACCAACTCGCCCAGACTTCTACGATACTCGAGTCTTCTCTAGTACAAGCGCTCCATTCCGTGCACCTTGTTTCCTGTGGCCCTTCATGCTGCCCGTCGACGTCCTCTCGAATGTATTCAAAGTTGGCGCCGTAACCCAACCTCCTGTGCTACTCTGGCAGAATCCAAGTTTTCGGCAATCCTGTTTACCTTTTGCGGTGCGAAAAATAGTTTGTTTCTTCTGCTGACACTAGGCTGTACCAAAACTGAAATGCGAGAGCCGCCTGTCTTCATCACAAAGACATCTTGGTGCGAGTAAAAAAACAAAACATAACTGCCACAAGACCATGTTGCTGGAGGTAAGGAATAAAGTGCCTACGTTAGTACAGTACAAAAGCTTTCACTGCTCGCCTAAGGAATGCCAGAATGCAGTGGAACTAACGTCTTAAATCACTGATAGACTGATTTGTTTTCTATAGTTTTATTTATTTTGTGCGTAGCATCAAAGCTACACAAAAAGCATGAAATCAAAGACAGCACAAAGAAAAAAAGCACCAAGATCATACAATGCAAGAACACTCACCCAGGCATGGCTCTGCCTCAATATAATTGCCAAGACACTGATTCTAACACAAGTTTGCACCCAAATGTGTACCGCAGATCTTTAGGTGCAAAAGATTGAGACAAATAAAAGCGGCACGTCCACTTCGAGCAAAGTATGGTTAACAAGGTGCTGCCAGCCTTCGTCATTGGAGAAGAAAGAAAATTTACACAGCAAGAAGGGTCTGCTATTTCTCTGCAAAATTGATCACTGCCGGAACACCAATAACTATAGTTCTAGAGCTATTGGTTAAGTACAGATTTTTCTTGTATAGTATTCAGTAAGAGCAAATTGGTACATTCTATAGCTACCATTCATAGGATGTGTACCACTCAAACTGAAACCTGAAAGATTAAAAGCTAGAATGCAAACAAGACACCTACTATGCACCAAGTCGTGGTACAAGTGTGACATTCTGACTGGGGTTTGAATTAAATATTCAGGTTTGGCTTGCTAAATCAACTCGAGAGCTCCGATGTCACAACATACGTATGTGCTGCAAATAATGAAACGTCTGTGGGAGCCTGGACATGGCCTCCAACACCGTCACGGACTTTACTGTGGAATAAAGTGGACAAAAAAGCAGTTAATAGCTAACAGTTGAAGGTTTTTCATGTGGTCAAAGTGAATAATGGTGTCAAAAGAAATGTGTGAACATTGATGAATGTGTTGCCTTATGCCTGGTGGTATCAAAATGTAAAGCACATATACAGCACTGCAGAATCAAGTTTTTGAGCTTGTAATGTGAATGCCCTGCTACGAAGATATAATTGGGAAAAACTTCTATATTCCTGTGTCTTGTATATAAAGCAGAGGTGAATCCTTAACCCCTCGACCCAATAAATTTTGAATCACTCATTTAGAACCATAGTTTACAATTAACTTGGAGCTTGCATTAGTTCATTCTCACACTGCCATGGAAGCTCCCTAGTTTTGGTATTATTTTCTTATTAAACAAAGAAAGCATGTGCAAAAAACACACAACAGGATATCATAACACCCTCAAGAGCTAGGTTGAAGTTAGCACCACTTCACCAGTCTTAATCCTGAAGCAGATAGATTTATGTCTGAAGTTTACATTAGTGCATGTGTCCACAGAAGTCATTACACAAGCTGTCAAAATTAAAACAATTTCAAGCTCCATCCTTCCTGCAGTGCAAATGAAAGCATGTCGCTAAAAAAGGTGACTGAACACAACTTCCAACCACAGGCTTTTCACATATCTACAATAGCTTTTTGTAATGGAATCACACTCAAACACTGAAACACAATCATCTGCAACAGGAACATGGGTTGACTTAGATATTTGCTTTGTGTCCCAGCAGATAAATGTATCAGCTGCTTAGACAGGTTTCACTCTTCTAGTAAAATGATAACCATACGCACCGAGAGCATATAGTAGTAAGTTTGAGTGATTGTGTCATGACCGTGACCGCAAGTAAAGCCCAACATGTCCAAGGACACCTAGGTAGGGCACAGTCTGGGAATTCCCAATCTGAGATTGAAGGCACCAGCATAAAGCAATTTCAATGGTGACATGGCAGGAAGAAATGCCCTTATATTGTAGACATACAACCTGAAACAGTATTGATATCTGGCTTCGTGTGCTGTGTGGCCTGCATTTCGCTGTACCACTACACCTAATTAATTTGTGCAACAAAGGTAGTAGAGTGCATGGATGCCAAGTCAGCAAGCGATGACCCAAACAAGCCCAGATGCCTTCAAGCCATGAACCATGTTGTCTTTAGCATCTGCATTTCAAAATCTCAAACTTAAAGTAAAAAAAAATGAAAAAGACATACCAGATCTGTCCGTTTTCATGGGAAGCAAAGCAGCCAAAATATGTGTGCAATGCCTTCTCAAATGTCATCGACAAATTATGCAAAAATGATGTGATAAAAAAAAGGTCAGCTGTAAATGCCTTACACAAAATCTGTCCCCTTCAAGGGCTCTCACAAACTGCCCTTTTTGTCAGAAACAAGAAAAAAGAGACAGTCTGGAACTGCCACAGAAGGAATCACTAAAAGAGCCCAGAACACCGTGTACTGGATACCTCAGCCAAGTCTCCCTAGGAAGTGTATGCCACCACCCTGTGGTACTCCTGACAATTTGCCTAGTGTACTCTCATATAAGGCAGCCACAACATTTGGGTTCTTGTGGTAATACGTAGAAGGAGATCAATCTTTGGCCCAAATGCTCTACGAAATTGCTTAGATGACAAAATCTTGAATCACTGGTGGAGTGTGTGTAAAGCGGTTTAACCGATTGACGCAATTTGGGCCATTTGTCCAATATGGTCATACCAGTGCTGATCAGTGCAGAATTAAATGTTTCTTTTGAAGCTCCACCTGAGTAATTTCTAGGTAAACTGTCAATGAATCCCTGCACAGAGCAACTTCCTTCACTGTAAATATTTCCAAATTTCAAAAGGGTAAACGGTTGTTGACATATCATGAGATACAGATGACTATGACAATGGTGATGTGCAATGGTCGATGTCCAAGAAACCATTCAACTTGCCTTCCTTTCATATGATGAGGGGAATAAAGCTAGACAAATATGGTTTCAACAAGCCATTTAACCAACAGTCAACATTCCCAGCTTACAATTGTTATGGAGCTTTACACTTTCAAAACACGATGAAACAGCTAAATCTTAAGTTCGTGCTGATATTTTCATACATTAGAAATGAATGCTGAATGCATGTAGACTAAAAAAAAAAAAACCTTTGGGAGCTTTTATAACATCATGCTCAGCCTACTGCATCAACACTCAGTTAGGATGTAGCAACCTCAGTAAGTTCTGTGAATGAAACCAGCTTACAATACATACAAAGGTACACCTCAGTTGACTGTTATGTTATCAGGAGCATTTTCCTGAAAGGTCAATAATACATGACAAGCAAGAAACCTTTCCATTATAACAAGCAAGACAAAGAAGCCTTACACATTACAAGGGCCACACAAGAGCCACATCAAACAAATTTGCTGGCTGAGCACTTGAATACACTAAGATATGAAATTGAAATGTTGAGAAGAAATGTGCACTTCCAGGCTCCGATATGTTTCATGCCTCAAAACATACACTCTGTAACACACACACACAAAAAAAGAAAAAAAAGTACCAAGTTTACAATGATGACTCACGGAGACCAGAGCCTCCCAAACGTGTCTAAAGTGCACACAAGACCCTTCCCTTTTGATGCACGAGAGTGCGTCGACATAGAGCTGAATTTACGGGCAACCGGAACGACGACCGTGGCAAGTCTTTCAAATGTCACTTGGCATTTTTGTTCATGACCAAAAAGCTATCCCTGCCTCCAAGTGTCCTTCACCCTGAGGAATACATGGCACATCACTCCCTGGGCAAACTGTTGTCACTCCTTCAACCTACTGATGCAGCTTGCTCGTTCGTTGGTTTTAGCCACATAGATGACGGTTGTGAAGGCATTCCGTGCACGCTTGGAGGATACTGTTGTCCTCCATTCCAGCATCCCCTGAGAAAACAAACAGGAAGACCTAATTAGGACATGCACTATTCACCGTACACTAAAATGAAAAAAAAAAAGAAGAACAGGGCAGAATAGGGCAGCCAAGTCAAACGAGGCATGAAGTTGGGCGAAAAACAGTGCAAGGCACGTTATTCTTCCAGTTCTTACTTTTAGTACTGTCTCCGACCGATGTTATGGACGGCGAAATTTCGGACTTGCTGGTTATTTCGGAGATTGACGAGGAACCGTGACTTACCCAATTGAAATACTAGTACATATTAAAAACCAATTTTTCCAGACCGTTTGTGGTCCAAAAGTTCTGTTTTTCAGACTAAAATAGCTATGAGTGGCGGCCGCCGAGAGGCTGCCATCTTGGATTTTTTGCTGGCTTGACTGCAGGCTTGGCTTGATGTTTCAGATAGGTTTGGCAGCACTATTTTAGCGCTGCCGAACCAGCCGCTAGGCATGCTATGCTATGCATTTTGTTTTTTCTATGCATCATCATCGTGTTGGTTTCTTTGTTTGGTCGATTTTGCATCTTCAACAAAGTTTTTGCTCCGTTTTCGTGCCAGCCGCCATCCGTGAAGTGTGGAATGCGCTGTAACAGCTTCTAAACTTCGCACCTAAATGTCTCGCGGTTTCGTCGTTTTGCCCCGTGTCGATACGTGCTTTGGACCTCATTGCCTCTTTTTGCACCTCTGCTGGGTGAGGACATGACGCTGACGCAAATGTGAGTGGGCATGATCGCCCGCAAGCATAACATGACAGAAGGTACTCTTAGCGACCTGTTGAAGCCTGCTTAGGCTCAATAAAGGCAAGTTTTATCTGCAGATTTTTTAGACTGCTTTATTATTCAAACGCTTTTTCAGCCCCCACAAAGACCAAAAAATCGGTCAGCGATTGTAGCACCATCAAATACCAAGCCTCTGCCCGTGCAACAATAAGCGCCCAACCCTTGATTTTATAACATTTGGAAAATGCAAAAAGGAGATACCTATACATATTCTTAACCTAAGAAGCACCACCCCCATCTTACATGAAAGCTGCCTCATGTGTCCTAGGGCTTGCATCATTGTGTTTACAATGTGGACGAAAAAAAAACAAAAAACAGTAGGAAATTTATAAAGTGGTTTGAAATGCTGTGCAGTTATAACCATTGCCAGCAAATGGTCCTTAAGCTATGCCTCCTCCTCCCTTTCTCCGGCTCCTCAGCCATATAAATCAGTCTTCTAACCAACAACGAAGCTTCGGCCGCACAGGTGAAGTGCGGCAGAACCAAATCATAGCCTCCATTATACTAACCAAACCATGTGCTTGATGACTTTGTTGAACTCGCACCAATACACTACAATATTAAATTAATGTCTATTCAGCTCTGGAAAAAGTGGCGTTACAAAGAAACTATCCTAGATGTGTATGCACAACAGGACGCCATTTGAAGCCTTTTTGGACTCATTCACTCAACCCCTAAGTCACCAATTCTGAAGCTCATCAAAACTGTTTGCACTGAGGTCACAAGGACTCCTTCATCCAAAAGTCATGGCTCTTCACATCATAAAGTTGGTGCACAAAAAACTCACTGCCCATAACATCAGCGGCAGGTATGCCACAGCAAACAAGGCCTGGAGGGCTATGTTGCGCTTTTGGACTCCCAGGAGACTAGGAAGAGGGAAGTGACGTCAACAACGCTCTTTGGATGTTGATTGGTGGAGTCGCTGATGACGGTGAGTTTCGCGGTGCGAGATACGTTCATTCACACCTACGTCACTTCCCTCTTCCTAGTCTCCTGGGAGTCCAAAAGCGCAACATAGCCCCCCTGTATTGCTGTTTCCATAAAATTGAGGGTAAAATGCTGAAGCAAATAGTGTACTTCCTATTTTCTTGAGGGATGTCAAAATAATAAAGCTGGCATATCTTATGCGAAACACCCAAATTACGAAACGGCTAATTTGGTAGGGGACATCACAGTGATAAAATGCGCAGCTATATCTACACCTTCCGGAAGACAGTCAAATGCCTCTGCAACAAATCCAACTAGAATGAAATGACCTGTGTAACAAAGAGGATAATGTGCTTTGTCCAGTTTGTTATCATGAGGATGTATTCTGAATGCCACAACGACGAATTTGCCGGCTCAGAGAAACACTTTACGTGTCACTGATCACCTATTTGTCATAATGAATATAACTGGCAACATGTGTGCTTCGCCTTATTGGCACTATTTCCGGTTGGCAACATGCAAATGCTCGAGCCTCACGGGATGACTACAGTAAAATTCCGAGCAAGCGCCCCCCCGCAAGCAAGTCAAAATTACCCGCAAAGTGGGGGGCGCTATCCCGGAACGGCACCAAAATTCAAGGTGGCAACGACAAAATTTTTCCGCCAGAAAACAAAAAAAGCGCAGTGCACGCAGATTTAATATTTTAATTATCTCTGAGAACATAGACTTTATTAGGCCAAAGATTTGTCACTGCTATGTAAATCACGTTCAAAACCACCAAGACTCCTCAGAGTCGGCCGCAAGAAAAAGTTCGCAGCATTCCACGATGTTTCCCAACTGCATGCCGTTGGCTATTTTGACAGCCTCTTCAGAAAGAAGCTGGTTGCTAATGACTCATTCTGCACTTGTTTCACGCTCCAGGTATTAAAAGAGCGCGTCGTCCACGTATTCACTGAACACCGGCGCGCTCGTTACTTAGCTTTCGTCGAACTTTGGCTTTCCCGTAGTTCGACTGTAGCAAATTGTCAAAATTCTTGTCCCATTCCCGTATCAGGTCGAGCTTGATGTGTTGAGACCGTCTGGTGTACGTCTTTCCCGTTTTCACAATGTCATTGGACGACCTCGATTTTTTTTTGCCACTGTGTAAGAATGCATAGCCGACCTGACACCCCCAAAACAAAGCGACAATGGCGCGTAGTGACCGGGCTGATCGGGCTGCAAAGTAGGATTGGATTGAATTGGATTCTTGGACTGAACTTCACAGGCCAGTGTTGCCTGGGCGCGGTCAGCGCGGCGCGTGATACGGGTGCGGAGCGGGGAGGGGGCGCTTTCCCGGAACGGCGCAGAAATGTGAAATTAGCACTGAAGTTGGGGGGGCTCTTGCACGGGTGGGGGCGCTTGCTCGGAATTTTACGGTAAGCTTTTCAAAAAATAGGGAGCTCACACAGGATGCAGACTGGAGAAGCTTCCGTATGCTACCCTATTTATGACTCAAGAAAATAACTAGGCAAAGAAGCGCTCGTCACTCTTGCTTTGAAATTCAAGACACCGAAAACTCGCTAGGTGAAAGCAAAAGCACACAGAATCACAGATTGCTGCAACGCAACCATTCATGCTGTCTTCCGTCTTCTGCTCACTGGTTTGCCTCTGCCCAGGCAGAATAGAGTCAGGAGCTGCATTTACATGAATGAGACTTAATCACATCGACTCAGATAGATGCCCATGGAGTCCTTTGCGAAGGTGACACCATGCCGTGTCACATTTTAAAGTTAAAGTTGCGTTTCTGGCCCAAGCCACACCACATGACCACATTTTCCGGCTTGTGTTCCACATGCTGTGGCCCTTTCGACGAGCGCAGACATTGATGAATCTGTCTTCGATGCTCTGCAAGAATTTGTGGGATACAAGAGTCACCGGTGGCTGGGTGCCGACGTTTCGTTAATTAGTAATACGATGTTGGCTCGTGAAAGAATTGAAATAATGTTTATTTAACTGGGTTAACTTTAATTACACAAAGAGGCTTTCGCATCTGCTAGTTGCGTGGCGTGCATGGGGTCATTTTCTGAACAAGACAATTTCTTGTTCCCCGGCAGGTGCTCTGGGCACGGTTCAGTTCAGTTCTTCGAATTGCGAATGTGCGCTTTCCCACGGACTGTGAAAGGGGGTTAAATTCTAACTTCATCCTTGCGGGCTCGCAAAGCGCGTCATGCGTTGTGGACATACGTTACATATCCCGTGTGAAATCACTGCATAGGCTGAGGCTAGACAAAACAAGCTGGTCTAGCCATACCGCCCCGGTTTAAAAGTGATTTGTCCTCGAATGACCCCAATGCATAATCCGCAAGGCAGGCCAGAGGTCTGTGCATTCTTGACTGTTGGTGACCTGCAGTGTCATCCTCGACGTTGATGGTTGCTCTATAGCTTTCTCTATGTTCAGCGCTTTCATGTGAGCCACAAGAGAACGCTCGGCCGACGCAGGCGTCGGATAACTCCGGTGCCGCTGGCACACGTGGATTGTGTCGGCAGAGTTGCTCAATGTTTTCCTTTCTTCTGTTTTGTCGTCCCTTTATAGAATGAGTAAAGACGTTTTGCATCTTTCTTGGGCTGGAACTTGTCGACTGCAGTGACACGCTGAGGATCGGGTGCCTTCCGCCGCAATCACATTCCCGAGAACGTTGAACACTGGTTCAAACGAACTGGCACTTTTCGATGTCCATTTGAAGTCCGTTCACAAAAATACGTCGTAAGGCTTCGTCTAAAAGTTTAAGAGCCTCGGCTCCGGTTGTTGCGTTTTGGCCAACGTCATCCATCTATGTTGCTGTTCGGGGAAGTCCGTCGAAAGTTCTTCGCATAATCATTTGAATGGTTTGGGGCACTTTACAGAACTCGAAGGCAATGCAAAGATACTCGTACTTGCTATCTAGAGTGACGAAGGCTGTTTTGTGAACTTGAGGCTTCACTCAAATGGTCGGGAATGCAGTCTTGACGTTCATAACAGTGAGGTAGAGGGAGCCGTCTCTCCCTACATCCTTAATGCATCGCCCATTCAAGGCATGGGATACAGCGGGTTTTTTATTTTTTTTTATTTATTTACAGATACTACTGCCTTCTCAAGGAAGGCGTTGTAGGACGGGCTTCTAAACAATGACTGAAACGTACAATATAGAACAAGGCCAGTGCAACGAACATAGTAAAGAGCAGAAACCATGAAACCCACAACCAAAATATTGCACAACAATGAAATGAAACAGTGAGCATCATTACACTCTACCGTGTACCTTTTACCGTTTACGCTAGAAAGCGAACAAGACATTGAACGATGTTGTACAGTTGAATCCCGCTACAACGAAATTGATGGGGCTCGCGAAAAATTTCGTTGTCGCGGAACTTCGCTGTCGCGAAAAATTACCAATAACAACCAGACAATAGATCTAGTGGCCCACAATCATGTTTTAATGCCAAAAGTCCGTAAGCTTTGCTTGCTTACGTTTCGCGGTAAGGAGTGGCGCAACGCGATTTTCGCACTCTGTTAACAACGCCATCGCGACGTCGTCGTCGTGGGCACCAATAAACTTCCTGACGATGTCGAAGGCGTCCATGACCTGCGACGTGGACGTTGGAGTGGGTGCGTCGGGCGCGCCGTCGTCTTCGCCGTCAGACGAGTTTTCGGCTTCGCGAACGCGAACGGCGATGAAGATGCAAAGATCACGTGTCGACTATGGATTTGGATTTGGCTTGTACTTAGTGTCAACAACCCGCTTAGCTGGTTTCGTTTCTGATAAATAAGCAACTTCTAATAATCTTTTGCGAACAAAAACATAAAATTATCAAAATATTTTATTGCACTCAAAGTATATGTTCGCAGCTGTGTATTTTTTTTCTGCTAAAAGGGTGTAAATTACTTTTGCATAAACTTGACGCTCTCAAAGCAAAGGCTCCGCCGCCAGGCCACATCGTCATCATTATCAGGCAATGGCGTCTTGCATGCTGTTGTAATCGCCGCCTGATACTTAAGTCGCTGTTTAAGAAGAGCACGAGTCCGAATTTTATTGAATTGTCAACGATGCCTGTGCGTAAGACACGGATGAAGTGTTCCACCGTTTTTTTACTCAAATGCAAATTGACTGCTCAACTTTAGGTATGGTGCACGAAAACTTCGTTGATGCGAACACGCGCTCGCGAATTACTTCGCTTTGGAGGGAATTTCGGTGCACTAAGTTGTATTAGCCACCGACGGGGAACGGAAAAAACTTCGTTGTGGCGAAAATTTCGTTGAAGCGGCGTTCGCTGTGCCGGGATTCAACTGTATACACAAACGACCATCACAACTATAGCTGCTAAAATATTTCAGGGTCAGTGTGTTGAAAGATTGGCTAACAGCCAGCAGACACAACAAAATCAAAACAATAAGCAACAGCCAGCAGTCGCAACAAAATCAAAAGAATAAGCAACAAGTAGCTCGAGGTTATTTAAAGAATGAAAAGAGCGAGGATTTAAATGATTGGGTGGAAGTCGTGTTTACGATGTCGAAAGGCAGCTCATTCCATTCAGTAATGGTTTTAGGAAAAAGAGAAAACTTGAAGCAGTCGGTATGGCATTGATAGTCTGTAAGTGATAAGGCATGGTAGCTACGTGTGCTTCTCGCAGATTTTAGAGTGACATAGCGTGACCTATCTATTCTAAAGCCATCGTTTATCAGTGTGTGTAGGAAAGTGAGTCTGTTGATTGTTTGCCGTTCAATTTTCAGTAGTCGTGAGCCATCCGTCTGGGAGTCAAGGGACTATTCGGCTGATTGACCGCAAGCGTCGGTGCGGCATATTCGCTTTGCTTTCGCGAACAATTTCACGTTCCCGGTAGTCTTCGAACTGTCGTTTGACGAATTTCCGGTCGTGCTAGGGAACATCGATGGGGCCGCAATGCCACAGGGATCTCGTCGCGTAGCTCGATGGAATGCTCGGCGTGTGGGCCGGTGCCCAGTGGTTCGTTTCTTCATCGTTGGGAACGCAGTGTGGTATTTCGTGAATACTCCGAAGAACTTTTTGCATTTTACCGGCGAAGCGGCTTCGGTAATGCTGTCCAGAGCTGCATAGATTCGTTGCATTAGGGTTGCTTCGATGTCATTTTATGCAGGCTTCAATTTCACGAACATGGCCAGGCTTTCGGCTTGGGGCAGTTTCTCGTGAAAGGGGACACCGGTGCTTCTCCAGAGATTGTCGTTTTCAAAATCTTTAAAGGTGAATTGTGATGTTTTTTGAGGTAGTTGAACGGTGGTTATGTTGTTTGAAACGTGAAATGTGACATCTTTGTTAGCGAGTTGGTGCCAATCTGATCCGAGGAGTAGGTCAATTGACATGGGGAGCGGAAGAATGAGCATTTCGGGTACCTTGACAGTCGTTGATCCAACGCTGATTGTCAGAGGCGTGTCAGACATCAGCTCGTTGTCCAAAACCTCGACAAATTTTCCTCCTCGGGACCATGGTAACACACAAGCATCCAGGGATAATACTTTTAGGTCGATGACCGATATGTTGGCCGCAATGTCGATGCACGCTGTAGGCATGGACGAAGGAGCTTAGCTGAAAAAGCAAGGGGAATTGGCAGCGTGGTCACCCAAAGCATCCTTCGGAGGCGCCCGATGCCTCACGTTTTTCCCTTTCCAAGCAAGCGGCGCCCAGCTCCCGAAAGTGGGAACATTACTGGCGCAGTTGACAGAAATCGTGGGCGTCGTCGGACACTTCGACAACATTATATGCCAGGGAGACTAGCACCGTGCTGGCGCAGAGGGTAGCGGTGTTCGGAGTCGAGAGGCCAGGACCATCCAAGACAATGGATGTCAAAAAACTCAAGAAACCAGCCTCAAGAAGACTTCGTCAGAACCCGAGGACTCCAGTAGTGGCAACAGGGACTTGGGAGAATGGATTCCGCAGGCAGTGATTGACGCCGGGGACTCGCGAGAACGGCGGCGTCAACGACTTCGTGGACTCTGCAGCACTGCCAGGTATGTAGTCACTTTCCTTTCTGTAGCAGGCTCAGACCCACGCATTTAGCTGCACGGCAAAGTATAACTTTCGTAGTAGGGGGAGCCCTAGAGATGGAGGCGATGGGGTGTTGGATAAGGAAGCGAATCCGCTGAGCGTTCAGATAGCCCTTGTGAGGAAAAAACGAAGGAGCTAGAGCTGCAGGTACGACTTGCAGAACTCCGGGTGGAGGAGCGGAAAGCTCGGCTCCTAGGGGAATGCCGTGAAGAGTCGCAGCTTAATGGAGCGGAAAACGTGGAGCCCAAGGCTCACTGGGTGAGGGAAACAGAACCAAACGCACAAAGCGACCTGGAGATTGCTGTGGGGTCCGAGGCCGATTGTGCTGTCCAGGAACCGGACACTGTCATGAGGTCCGAGGCCGATTGTGCCGTACAGGAACCGGACACTGTCATGGGGTCCGAGGCCGATTGTGCCGTACAGGAACCGGACACTGCTGTGGGGTCCGAGGCCGATAGGGCTGTACAGGGACCAGAGACTGCCATAAGGTCCGAGGCCGATCGGGCCGCGCGTGAACGAGGGTCCTCCTGCGTCCAGGCAGCTGGAAGGGAGCAGCTCCCGGAGAACTAGGGGCCGGGCCCAGTGCTGGGGAGACTGGTGGACGCTGAGGTTGCGAGGGGGCCTACTGAAGCTGTTCCGATTGAACTTCGGTGTCACCACGACGGGCCTTGTGGGGAGGGTGTGACACGGTGGGTGCCACCAAGTGGGTGCATGGGGAGGTGCCGGTGCAGGTGCACGAATCGCCGCGGGGCGGCCACCTCGGAGCTGGGAAGGAGATTGCGTGCCATGGGCGCAAAGCTGGTTCTTCTATTGACCAAGTTGACCGTGAAGTGAAGCCAAACAAAGTTCCCCGAGGAGACTGAGACGGGCATGCCTTCGAGGGCCTATAAAGGAAGCTCTGGCGGGCGTCACAGTCCTCGCGACACCCGACACAGCTGCTCGAGTATGGGACGATTGTATGATGGCAGGGGAGCGCTTTCTCCCGCTTATGCAAATGGTGTCAGCGGGCGTGCATGTGGGGAGGCGATCACATCACAGCCCTCGCGAGGTGCCACTGAACTCGCACTCGCTGTGTGCCCTTTGCCATGCTTTGTTGTTTTTGTTGTCTTTTGTATGCGGAAGCTCTTGCGGTACAGCGGATGTTGTTGCGAGCGACCCAGGTCTGTGAGAGTTCAGCTGAAAACGTTGTGGTTGACCAAGGTTGTGGACTTCGCAAGTAGAGAGAAGTGTTGCTCCTTTTTCATTGTTATTTAGCAATTCGTGCTAGAGACGCGTGGCTTTGTTACTTTTAGCACACATGTTTTGTTCTTTTTATGCTTTGCTTGGGTTTAGGCGATTTGTTTTTGTCTTCTGGTTGGGGTTTTGGCAATCCTGTTTTTGTAACTTCTGGCAAGTCCAGAAGTCCTAGTGCAGTTTTCAGGGGGACATGTAGGGATGACTGAAGGACCTTAGCTGAAAGAGCTCAGAAAATTGCTGGCGTAATCACCACAAGCGTCCTTCGGAGGTGCCCGAAGCCTCACATTTATTCCCTTTTGTGGCAAGCGGTGGCCGGCTCCCAAAAGTGGAAGCAGATTTCCCCGCACGGGAATGGAACAAAGCCTTCATTCCCAGGGCCAAAGCTGGTGGTTACCCTTGCCGCCAGGGTAATTGAGGAAATAACATAGTGAGGGCCATGTGGGAGACTCTTGGGAGAGAGGGAGGTACTGACCCCCTATGGAATGTCGGCGTCCCTTTTAAAAAAGATGTTGAGTTTGAGCAAGCCCGTGCGCGGAGCAAGACGTCATCCTCTTGCGTATTCTGTCTTGCGAAACAGAGAACTTGCCGTGCACGGCGAGGGACTTGGTGCTGAGGCGCAATTGTTGGCGTGGGGCTGCTGCGAGCGGCAGCAGCTGCGTGACAGCCCCTGTATCGTATTTGCTTTCTAGTGTAAATATACTTATCAAAACGTCCATCACGAGTCTTCTGGTTCCTGACTGCAAAGAACGGTAGACCCTGACAGTACCGCACAGCATTCCACAGTCATTCGGCCCCGATCAAAACCCGAAGGTAACAACGGGGACCGGGAAAACAACCATCCTTCCAGGAAGGACAAAACATTACTCACGCCTTCAGAAGACGGTTTCTCTCCGTGAAGGCGGTGTCTATGGAGAGAGAATCTCCTGTCGTGCATTAGAAGCAGTGAACATTCTTCTCGCTTGGACTCATGCCCTTTTGTGCGAGTTTCTTCTCTGTGCGGATGGTTGCTGTAGTTTTCGGCTCTGGACCGTCCCTGGAGAAGTGACTGGGCTGGTCACAATAACGACAGTTCTTTTGACTCGTGCGTTTGAAGGGTTTCAGTGATGGGGCATTCGTCCGGGCGTTTGTTTGCTGCGTTGATGTTGCAGGTTTGTGCATGCCTTTGTGCGGTTGAGTCTTTTCTCTGGGGCGGCGATGGCCCAGGGTTGTCACGCAGTCAATCAGCTTGAGGACAGACTTGCAGCCTTGGACTGCCAGGGGATTGGATCACATGTCCCCGGTGATTGCGTGTAGGATTAAGAAGATCCGTTCGCTGGCTCCTAGCTCACAGGAAGTTCGCTCGAGCATGGCTTTTTTAGCATAGATGTACTGAACAATGCTCTTGTTGTGGCGGAGCTGTCGATGTTACTGGCACTCCAAGAACTGTTGAAGTCCCTATTTTTCGTTGGAAGCGTTTGTTGATGGCTTCCTTTTATACTCCCCAGTCATCAATTCGGGAACCGCACGACTTGTGCCAGTCTCGTGCAGCACTGTGAAGTTGGGTGACGGTGTTGAGCAGGGTAAAGTTTGGTGTCCAATTAGTGAGGAGAACCACCCGTTTGATTTCTCGAAGAGACTCAGCGACATTTTCATTTGACTTCCCCTCGAACGTGGGAATCTCGTGCGAAGTGTCGGTTGTGGAGTGGACGTGGAGAGGCCTTGTGGACTGTCGTAGGGTCTCGGTCAGTTGATGTTGCATTTGGAAGATGACAGACAGCAAATTGACCGTCGTTGCGCTGCCGCTCACCTGTGCTGTCGTGCCCAGTGCAGAAGTATTTGTCGTGGTTACTTCTCAATCTGGTCTGTTTCCGTCTATCACGTTGATGCCATTTTCTGGCTTCCCTGTAGAAAGTGCATTGTTGAAGGCCAGAATTAACTGCTGGAGTTGAATTTCGATGACTTGTATTTTCTGAGACGTGGTATCCTGATTGGCGACTTCCGTTCCATTGTTGGAGTCCGTGATCAGGACGTGGTCACCGGTTTTGTTGGATTCTGCAGATTTTGTCGACTGCACCATGTCAGCGGTGGCCGGGTGTTGACGTTTTGTTAATTAGTAAGGCGACGTTGGTTTGTGAAGAAAATAAAATAATGTTTATTTAATAGGGTTAACTTCGGTTACATGAATAGGCTTTTGCGTCCCTTGGTTACATGGTTATATGGCGTGCATCGGGGCGTTTTTGTCGACGAGACAATCTCTTGTTCCCAGGCACGTACCCTGGGGCAATGTTCAGTTCAGTTCTCAAAATCGCGAACGTGCGCTTTCCCACCAACCGTGAAAGGAGGCTGAAGTCGAAATTAATCCTTGCGGGCTCGCCAAGCGTCATGTGTTGTGCATATACATTACGCATCCTGTGTGAATTCATTCCATAGGCTGAGGCTAGACAAAACGAGCTGGGCTAGCCAACACAAGAAACATCAAAACCCAAGCAAGCACTTTGGGCTCCAGGCAGGGTCACTCTCAAACAGAAGCAATGTTGGTGGTTGGTGCACACGCCCTGGCGAGCGAGAAGTTTCCACCTGGTCGCAGGACACCGCCGTGCAAACCACGGCCAGATACCGAGGCCGATAGGTGTATACGGACACGGCACGGCCCGGTGTTGCCACCTGCTAGTGCTGATAAAACTGCCGCCACGTTCTTCGCTGTTATACGCTCCCGCAGCGAGCGCTTTCTCATAATTCTTTGTACGAATGCGCATTCGCAGTCTCAATCCACCTCTGTCTAGAGGCTTGAATGCAGTGTGCTTCCCTAGCACGCTATTCCGTCTACGTGACCGCATCGAATGTGACAACTGGAGTTGACGCACTAAAGTTGCATTTGTGTAAATGCTGCTTCGTTCTTTGCTGCTGTGGCAACTGTGCTGGTATCGTGTTTGTTTGCGTCCCGGTCTTGGGACTGCTATGACGAGTGCACGCCATTCAGGCTTCAAAGAAACGGCGCCAGTTCATGTGACAAGAAGATCAAATTCGCTCGGGCTGCCGACGGTGGGTGGAAGAAAAAAGACGCTGCCGACGAATGCGCGATCACTGCATTGACGTGGATGACGTTCCTCAAAGAGAAGATTCAGGCGGAAGTGGCACAGTGTGAAGCTGGACCATCCCGAAAGCAAATTCGTTAAGCTGCTTTCCAGCACGTCAATACCGCCATTTACCTATGGTCTGCTCACGCCTGGTTGTGACCAAGATCAACATTTGCTGAGCCACCGAAATGATGACTGGTCTCCGGTAGTATGTGTTGTAGAATGTTGTGCATAACTGCTGGCAAAAGGCTGGGCTGGATTTAAAACATCTGCAGCTCACGACGGCGCCGGCAACTGTGACGCTACTGCCACGATGCTCCAAGTATTGCTAGACACAAATTCTGCCGGAGCCAGTGCTGCATTGTAGGAGACCTCCAACAGGTGTACACTTGAATATACATACGACGTCTTGGTTTGCACAGAACTTACATTTAAGGAAATTGTTGAGTCCATTAAGGATACTGAGGAAGCTCACGAGCATCAAGCAGATAGTGACGAAGAGTCGGCGGAGGAGCCCAAAGCGATAAGAACCTGTGAAGTGACTGCAGTGTGCGAAGCCCTTCAACATTTTCCGGCGTTTCTCCCAGACCTCGTGACCCGGCACGCTGCAACCTTCAGCATCGGGTCAGCTGTGGTTGCTAGTTCTATAAAACAAGCTATTGAAAAGAAAATCACCGACCTTGTACCTGTCCTGAATAAACATCAGTTTCTTTCAGTAAGCTTATACCACTTTTTGAGGGGCGATAGGAAGGGTGATGCTTATAATGAAGTGACCTTCACAACAAATAATTTGTGCAGTCTTATACATTTTGATGATAGCAAGGCAAAAAATGTGAAGGTGCAAGCGAGCTGGACAAGAATAACAATAGCAAACAACGACCTGGCAGATTTTTTCAGTTGCGCACCAGTCACCCAGTTGTGTTTGCGGATGTGTTTGTCCTTTGTCCACCTTGTTCCCTCTCTCCAGGAAATATTGTCGTTATCCTATACATGTTGTTGGATAGGCATTTGACAGTCTTCCAGAAGTGTGCTTTGACAATGAACATTGGAAGTCCCTACATATTCTTTCAGCAAAACGAGCATTCCCATGTGTTATGACAACATGTAAAGGGGTGGATATATGGGTCAGGCTTGGGAGGGGGTCATTTGACTGTCGAGGGAGGAGGAGGGGGTCTGCAGAGAGATGACATCATGGAGAGATGCGATGTTACAGGCGTAGCGTTACACAGATCGATTTTGTTGACTTAATATTTGCCAAGTCACCAATAACTAAACATAGCTTCCTAAAAAAGGCTGGTGCATGTCATTTTTTTCTATTCAAAAACGTGTCCTTGGGTAGCTTAGGGGGAAGAGGGAAGTTTATCCCCCCCTTAAATTTGCCCATGAGCTCGTGTACCAGAAGAGCCTGGGCACAAGATCTTCTGGTCTATGACTAGAGCTAGCTTGTCAGGTGTACTGCCAACTTTCATCACACTCACATGTTGGTAATGTTTATAGCATGTGGTGTGCACAAGCCACAAACGTGAACCCAAATATTTGTCGGTGGATGCGTTGCTACTGAGCGCAGTTCCGAATAGCTCAGTGCTTTTATTCATTTCGTAAGCTGGATTCGGCTGCGTAAGTGTCTTTCTTTTGTGTGTGTGTGCGGACTTGAGTGACTGTTTTGCAGGTGTGCTGTTCCTCCTGTACATCATGAGCAACCAACTCGCCCAAACTCCTGTGTTAACATGGATTCGCATAAAGCGGTTGAGTGCTGTGAATGCATCATGATACGAGGCAAATAGCTTTGCAAAAAAAGAAAAAAAAGTAGTCGCGTTTATTTTTCCACATTTCACAGCGAGAATAGGTTTTCTGGCTCCCCACCTGTATGCTCCAGCTTTCTCTTGCCCCACAAAGCAATGCACAGATAGTAAAACTCAAACACAATTTAAACAAGTGCATTCCACTCTTTCTTTTGGGAACAAGTTGACCGTATATCTTACTTAGCAACTCACCTGTACCCCCATAGATGTGAAGTGGCTCTCAGCGAGCTAGCGGCTCATTCCTTAAACTTGTGGCGAGAGCGGGAGGGGGCCATGTCTGCTTCGGAGAGGAACTCGAGGTAGCCCTCTGCCCCCGTGAAGATGACATCCACCCAGATGCGCATCGCCTCGGCAGTCGGGGCCATCAGGTGGAACGTGCGCTCGTACGTCTTCACGCAGAACGTCACCCGGGGGTTGGGGCTCTTCACAGAGTGCAGGTGATCCACGTACACCTCTTCTATCGCCTGAGAAAAACGAGAACGAAATGGGGTCAGTCACAAAGACCACGAGTTCTCGGAGAAGTGTTCCTAGGGACCTAGAAGTACCCCAAATACTCCTATGGGTTCCCCGAACTCCCAAATTCCCCTCACTGTCCCTGCCCCTAAGCAAAGGGTTTTCCAGTTGAAGCATCGCATCAGCAGCGCCGAGCCACCCTTTGATGCACAACTACCAGCCAAGCACTCCTTAGAATGTGCATTATTATTTACAAGATTCTTTGGACTCCCGCACTGCTTCATTTCACCAATGCTGAGACCAGGCAGGGTGGGTTCCTCAACTTTCAATCCAGCCAGACAGCTAGCATAGCTAAACTCCTTTGGAAGCGTCACTAATTCGAAACTGTGGACCGCAACTAAGCTGAGTCACTATTGCCTCACATTCTTGCCACCTAAGGAAGAGAACATATACACCTATGAATAAGCAGCTGCAGGGCCCATGACTCCCAAAAACCTTTTGGTTCGTGTTTTCTGACACCGGGTCCCATCGTTGTGAAGTGTCATTTTCACGGTAGTAATGGTCACCACATACCATATTTGCTTGAGTAATAGCCACACTTCTTAGGAACAAGGTACTTGCGTCTACTTTCCAGCAGAACACACATACAGCCATTCATCGTGCTCTGCATAAAAAATGCAGCGAATAACAAATTCGAGAACACGATTCCCCATAAAAAGTGTGATCAGAGAAGACAGCATTTTCGCGTGAAGACATTATCTTTGTCCTGTAAAACGCTGCCATTTTTCTGCTGATCGCGGTGATTTGCTACCCCTGTGCTTCGCAGGAAAGTAGACCCACAGGCTTTGTTCATAAACAGCGTGGCTATTACTCGAGCAAATATGGTAAGTGGGGCAAGACATTGCTGCAGTTGCTGCATACGAGACTTCACAGTTTTTAGTAGTTTTCTAGGCTTGCATGGCGCACGGTATTAGTGCTGAACTTCATACATTCCTTGAGCAGGAATGAGTTCTGCAAGACATCCCATGTAAATTTCGTTGGCATAAAACCCAAGTGCCTATGCTCTGGTGAGTGTGATCAGCTCTGCACAGTTGGGAGTGGGTCTTGTTAACCTCCTTCCAGTCTGTTCATTAGCTTCACTAATGGGCAGGAAGCAACGCAGTACATTGTTTGGACAAGGTCGCAACATACTGTTGTCCCCATAACTATGTACTATCTTGCATTTATTAAGACAACCTCGAGTTCTGTGCCCGGGGCAATGCCTTGTAGCTCTTGTGTACTGAGCCGCCTCAAAGTTGAGCAACAGAAAGTGGCATTGTATAGCAAATGCAAATGCTTGTGAAGAATAGACAGGACGGGGACTGGTGGATATAGCCGAGATTCCCACAGGAGAATCACACCCATCAAGCTCATGTCGTAGATGCTACGCAAAACGTTGTCCTAACACTTTTGCAACTGAAAGGGGCATGGTGCAACAATTGACTGTCTCCATAAAAATAGACAGGGTCGGGCAGCTGAGATTCCTACAGCACGATTCTATCATCGGTGCCATGCCAACCGATTTTCTCTGAATTTTGTAGGTTATATATAGCATTTTGATGTTTTCAGAGTTAATTTTTCGTGAAATTCAGAGGGTGTTATTTGAATTTTGGTTTTTCATTGAAAATTTGGGATTTATAGGAGTTTATTTTATTTAAATTTCCAGTTATAAAAAATTTAGAGTTTAATTTTAATTCATTTCTAATTTTTAAGAAGAAAAACTAAAATTGAATAATATCTGGACAACAACATAACCCAAAATTATAAGATTTCACCGCATAAGCCACTGAAACTAATGAAATCATATTCAGTGAAAAATGCTTGGATTCAATATTGTAATGTATACTGTGTTAAATCTCATCGGTGTCCATGTTTTCTAGTACTTGCGGATATTACAACATTGTTTGTTCAAGAAATGAGTTCTCAAATTACATATATAGTCTCTTTTAAGTTTGCTATTTAAGCTTGGTTATTTTTGTTGCCTAAGTACTTCTAAAATTTTTATTTCCCTCCCTCCCCCCTTCCCTTCCCTCCCTCCCCCCCGACCCCTAAGTAATATGCTAGAATGAACGTCTGAGGGTAACAAACATAAACTTGAACCTGATCGAATGATATGTGTGCAGATGCATTTGGCATTGGCACCATTGCTTATGGAAATACTCACTGTCCCACGAAAAATCTTGCAAAGTGCTGCTTCAAATGATGTCAACACCTAGAAATAACTAAATGCCTGGACTTGGTCACTGGGGAGTGAAAAGCTCCAGCTGAACTGCCCTGCTCAAAGGAAGTCTACAGGTTCATTGGTTTCGCTGTTATAGAAACAAAATTCCCCTCGTCCTTCTAAGAAGCAAGTTAAGTATTGTCTAAACTGTAAACAGAAACGGTGGCTTTCGTCGTGACCCACATGAACATTGATCCAGGGGCGGATGCAGGAATTTCCTGAGGGGGGGGGGGGGGTCAGGTGTTGGTCAGCGTACCATTTGTTTATGAACCCCTCCCCCTCTCCCTCGTTTCACGCCCTGAATTTTACACATGCAGAAATCAAGAGGGGGTCAGGACATCCGGACCCCCTCTAAATCCGCCCCTGCATTGATCCATTGTTCTGAACGAACCTCGACGAAATAAACAGTAAACTCCCCTTTGTCAATAGTCCAAAATTTAAAAACCAAACAAAAAACACTCTCCTTAGAACCACTGACCCTGTGCTCTCTCAAGATTTATTTGTAAAATACAGTCTTTTTTGTTTTTTATTTTGCCATCGTGGCCTTGAGATTCAGTTTTTCAAATAAGTCTGAATTGACGAAAATTTCAACGTCAAGTGTTTTTTCAATTTGTTTTTTAAATTTATCTCAAAACAATGAGACTTTGTTATACATATATAACACAGCAGAGAGAAAGAATCTCATACGGCCAATCTTTTCCTCCAAATCCCCGACTCCACAAATGGGTGTGTCGTGCGGTACTAAGCCTGGCTTATGAAGGGGTTCAGAAAGTGCTTCAAATATTTGGAAGCGGTGACATTCCCACTTTGAGATTTTTGTGGGGTATTTAGCACTTCGTATGTCCTGGTTCTTCAAACCTTCAGACATGTATGAATAGCTTCCCTGGGGCCATTTAAACCCCAAAGATGTACTGTGAGTTCTTGAAGACAGTCCAAGTATTTTAACCGAAGGGCCCGTTCTAACAATCCAGAAAAAGTTACACCAGATGCTGGCATAAAAGGCTTCGTGCTCCTAGGGAGCCCTTCTAGAATTCGATAAGCCCTTGATAAGCACTGGGCAAACAACACGGTTCTCTTGTGCCTTGAAAGGACAGATAAGGGAAGGTCAATCCGGAAAAACAGCTTCCAACAATAAAAGAAATTCCGCAGGTGAGTCGAGTGGGCGGACTAGCATTGGATTGTCCTTGAATCGTTCAATGGATGTTATGCTATTGTTATTTTATCTACATTGATGGTAATATCCAATTAAAATTTTGTAACCTTAAGCACAGCTGATGTTCTTCACTCTCAAAATTTATTATTCTTATAAAATCAACATTTCTTTCAGATAATACCAGTATATATTTTAAATATAATGTTGAAAAAATGGTTCCGTAAGGAGATGATAAAAATATTTATCATTAATTATCCCTTGGCCTGGTTGTGTTCTACACCATACCTTTTCCCATCAAATAATGCCAAAAAGGGCCTTCAGAGTAAATAGATAAAGAAAAAATAACTACATTAAATCAGATTTGCTGAACATTAATCCAAGACTGCTTTTACACGAATGTCATGTGGAGCACAAAATCTTTATCTTCTGAAACGATACCTAACGAGAGCTACAATGCTAAAGATGCACAACAATGAGAGACATAAATTTTCAGAAAATGCCAATAAGCCACTGACTATATTTGGCTTTTAAAGGTTCCCTGCAATGCCTTTTTTACTAATTTTTAATTTGCATTAAACCTGAGCGCACTGAACGTAGTAACCTAATGACACTTTTCTTTTCTCAAATTTCGCTTTATTTTAAAAGTTATAGGCAAATTAAAATTACAAAAACAAGCAAAAAATAGCCTCCTTCATGACGTCGTAGGTCCTGGCTTGAGTGGCCGTGAACTAGAGGAGGGATAGTGAGCTCATCGACGCTCACGGCTGCCGCACTTCGTGTCGACGGCTCGAGAGGGCGCCACTAAACCGTGTGTTGGATAGGCTGTATGAAGCGGGCGGCCAGGGCGACTCGCATTGCATTTGCTGCGCGATTAAAGACTATTTCGGGATAACACTTCATTGGCCACAAACGACAGCAAACACGGGGTAAAGACCAGTACAGGACGGGAGCCACTTCGCGCTGCCATACCGCCAAATGGCCTTTGTACGCTCCGGCACCTTTCTACGCTCGCCGTTGATCGGCGCCTCATCCCACTAGCCCTTTCTAATATGCGCCGCTTTTTCCGCTGCTTGGTGGCGGGTATGTCGACGGGTCATTTCTTGTTTCCGTACTTTATAAACTGCATTTGTTTCTTTTCTGATCTAAAATACTGAACAAAAACTACTTTCATACATATTTGAAACGTTTCGCGACACTTATATTTTGTATCTCGACTAAAAAAAAGCTTTTAGCGGCTCTGACCAGTAGTAAGCCCAGGACCTAAGACGTCACATTTTGCGCGCTTTCGGTACCGCGGGTCGCTCTCGTCGGTGGAGGAGGTTTCCGCGTCGTCCGGTTAAAATATGACGCACTGATATTTAGTGACTCTCTCCGTGCCCGCTGGCTTGCCCGAACCCCAAGGGACGTGGAAACCGCAAAAAGGGTAGACGCTTAAATATGATTGCAGGGCCCCTTTAATGCACTCGCAAATTACTGCGCTTAAATAACATACAACCAGCCCTGCTTTTGTTGCAGAAAGAAGCATGTGCTCGTTTATCTCCTTGGGATGGAGTTTGTGCTGCCTAATCTCCCGCATTTTACACCCGTGCCAAACCCACCCTGGCGCCTCAACTACGGACTCCCACCTGGAAGGGGACGCCGCCCTTGAGCTTGGTCTCGGTCTTGTCGCTGAAGTACACAAGCGCCCGGCGGCTGCGGTCGAAGACGAACCAGCGCTTCTTCCAGGAGCGCCATTTGCCGCCCAGCTTGTGCAGGTAGCCACGGCACGAGCTCGCAGTCAGGTGGATGTGGGGGCACAGCTCCACCTGGTGACCCGCAGACTCCACATGCTGCCGCAGGTCGCACTCGGCTCCCCGCACCGGCAGGTACCGAGTCAGCGGTCTCTGCACAACGGTCGACACATCGGAGATCAGCACTGTAGTCGCCGAAGGGATAAGAACGGCAGGGAAGAGTTTCGGTTGTTCCTTATCAAGTCCAAGCTTCCTACATTCGACAATGCTTCGGCCCTCGAGCATGAAAGCACAACCAAAGCAAGGCAAAAGCATCGAGCATGTGCTGGAGGACGGGCACTGGAAGGGAGTGCTCTGACGTTCTTATCAAATCAAATCAAATTTATTTGACACCACATCATACAAGGAAGGTGATGTCGGGAGCACAGACAAAAAGCCACTGGAGTGTGGCTTGACGAGGTCTGTGCCCCCAATTGATCTAATTAGCGACAGCGGCTGCTATACAATAGTAAACAAGGAAGAAGCAACAGTCTATACAGCAGTTTGCAAAACAGAACTTAGCATATGTTAGGCCAATAATGCAGTTAAAACAAAAACCGGAAAAACAAGGTTGTATAAAACGAAACATAATAACATCAAAAACACATTTACTTTCTAATGAGTGTGGTAATTGAGTAATGATGGCAGTATGTAAAGAATTGAGTACCGTAATTTGTACGTGCAAAGGGTATATTCCACATTTCACTGTGACGTGTGTTATAGCTGCTAGTGTTACTTTTAATTTCGATAATTGCTCAATAAAATTGTTATTTTGTTTTTTTCCCGCATAGTATCTTTTGAGCAGCAAGTCATTATATAAAAACTGTACAGCACAAACATTAAGACACTTGTCTTGTTGGTCACTATCACGAACCCTTTCCCACTAAGAACCACGAAATGCACGCATCTCGTAAAGCTTCGTTCTCATTTCGTGCCGACGCCTGCACACATGACAAACTGTCGAGTATCGCCTGAAATAATTTGGTTTACGTTTCCGGTAAATACATTTGTTGGTTACTTCGGATCAGTATTTATCTGCCCGAAGATCAACCGTGCCTTTTAAATGTGGTGTAGCATTCCTCGAGACGCCGTTACTGACCCTGTTTGCGAGCTATGCAACAGGTAGCCATGTCTACTGCTCTTTTCTTTTTTTTTGTACGCAGCTCCGTGTTGAAAATAACAATAAAAAACTTTCCTGGTAGAATGTTGACATCGTAAGTTGTTCTCTGCTTCTACTGGCAAAACAGCAAGGCACCAAATCTCGTGGCCTACCTGAATGGTGGTATTTCGCAGTGGCGAAAGGCACTGTTCCTCTTTAGTCAAATGTAGTCAGTAATGCAGTATTGGACTTCAAATTTACTTGAAGTCAGCAATAAGAGGTAAAGAAAATGTAGCTGTCAATTACCTCAACTTGTTTAAAGTACAAGTGATCTAGAGCAAACCACATATCTAATTGTAAATTGAAATAAACTAGTTGTTTTAAAACTAAAAAGAGGCACATTAAATATCTTTTCATAAAACACCTGAAATAAGCCTATGAACTGTTCAGACAACATAATGCAATGTCTGAATCTGCCAAAACTTATTGCCTTCTATATATTTGGTGTTCTTTAACACAGACAGTAAAACAGACAGTCTAGTAAGGTCGTAGTGTTGTATTGCTTTGAAATTCACTTCAAAACATTATAGTCACACTTCCTTCCCTCGACGACTTTACTCGAGCACTGCACCATATCTTTCCTTAACCCTCATTCCAAGTGTGTTATTTCCATGAAGATTAAAAAACTGTACCAGTCGTTCTATGATAAAGCTAGTTCTCACAGCCTTTACACCAGTCTGGCAGCAGGTTAAAGGGACCATGAAACGATTCTGAAATCGAATTTCATCCACTGCATGTCATAAAAGGTGTGAAAAGAAAACCAAAACACAAAAATAGAGAGCAAATAAAAAAAATTTCGCTAAAGAACTTTTAAAAGAAAAGCGGACTCTTTTATACCTCCTTTCGTTTGAAAGCTTCTCTGCTCTTTTCACTGCGATGCATCCACGGTGCTAAGGCACATCAGCCAAATCCATGTAGCCTATTGGATAAGAGCCTACCTCACCAGCACCGCGATCATAAACAATAAGTAGCCGGCGAATGTTTCTTAAAAGTTTTCTTAAAGGTATATTTTGATCCACAATTTCTTGAATAATTAGCAAAGTGACGGAAATTGCCGAATTTTATAATGCTCGGAGCTATGCACCATCTATCGTGTGGTAAATGAAGCAAGAGAAAGGCAAGACTGCGCCTGCACTGTTTTGCAATTCCTGCTCTGCTGAAAAACATGGCGTTGGTGGTGATTGTTGACGTGGCCAGCGTGGTGGAAGCTCACTTTTCCGCGTATAGTGCTATCCTTGACTGAATTTTTGTCGTGTGTCCCGGTGATAACCCAGCACGTCCTAGAAAGGAAGATCCATCTACTCATGCGGCGATGTTGTGGCAGCACCCTCAAGACAGCGGAAACGCCAATGGCGTCGTCTTTGTTTATTTCGGCAATAAGGCAACATCCATCCACCTCAAGTTTGAAGGTGGACTGATGTTGCCTTATCGCGTCGAGCCGAAAGGTTATCCACATTCTTGCATTGTGTGATGGAGACTTTGCACTTGAACTGTACAAACTTCGTCCTTTTGTGTTGGTGGGGATGACCTTGAGATTAACACTAGTCTAAGCTTGTTATAATAGACCTTGATTTTGACCAGGATTTCGGTCTGTTGTAAGGGGAGTATGTTGCATGAAGATATGAAGTTGAGTCAAAGGTATGTAGAGGGAAAGCAACCGAAATTCACAAATCGGTATGTTATATCCGAATGTCTGTTGTAACCAGGTCTGTTGTAATGAGCTTAGACTAAGGAGGTAAACTAAATAAGCGAATTAGCTGAGTTTGTGACATCCTCTCTATTTTCTGTCTATTCCAAGTTTTGATGTTTCTTCTCAACCCCAGTCTCAGGTTAATCCAACGTGGTTAGTATTCACCAGCTCACTTGCACCCTTACGATACTTTCTCTGATGTTTGTTAGTATGCTCAGATAATTGTTAGATAGCCGACCTCACTGACCTCTAGCCGCTCTAGTGTTGCCTATTACACCGTGGTCGGCTTTTAGGGTTCAAGCTGTACACCGACACCATATGTTGTTTGTGCTACTGTACGTCGTACTACAGAGGAGAGTTAATGATGGAATCGTTTACAATTTGGATTGGTCAAGCCGCGTTCCAATATGATGGTCAAATGACGAGCCACGAACGGTTCTGATTTGCTTGCATAAAAAAGACGAGAAGGCTCGGAAATTTAAGCGAAATTAATCGCCTTTGCATACTTCAGGATCAGCATGTCAAGTTACTGCTCAGGCATCGGAAATACTGAAGTACATAATAGGTCTTTTGGCGAACCTCCAAAAATAAATGGCCTGAAAACGGATTGGCTGATAGTCGGACGAAACACGCGTCCCTCCTTCCTATTGATTTTGTGAAGTTCTGGTTCGAATCCTTTTTGGCTATAGCTTTACTACTATTGCTGAACTTCATGTTAATTATAGCTGTAACCCACAATCAGGTTCCACGCCCGCGTACCACAACGAATACAATAAGCAGCGGGACGAGGAGCATGGTTACGAGTGAATACCAAACAACAGAGGACCCGGACACATTTGAAACCAAAACTGTACCACAATCATATGATGTAGTGGCATACAATTAATATACAAATCCTAATAAATAACCATGTTTTCATCATTCTCAATTTGTTTGAAGACTAAAGAAGGTTAAATACCAGTTCAACCTTTTTACATAGCCATCATTAAGTTTTGTTGCTCATGCTGCCGAGGGGTATCGCATGGCAAACAACTCATTTTAAAAACGTTTTTTTAAGTGACGACACAAAATTTCACTGTAATACATTGGAATCGACGTCTTTGTGGTTTAATGAATATAAAAAAGTTCAGATCCGGCAGATACCGTTTTTTTTTATGACCCCTTTAAGTAGAATCTTTGAAGCATGATTGCTAATAATACATTTATTAATGTAAACACTGGTAAACAAGATCGGAAATACACTGGGTTTTTAATCTAAATGTATCCTCTGAGCACATGTGCGGTTTTAATCTTTTTATGTTTGTGTTCTATTAAATTCAGTTGCAAGTTACGCACTGTCCTGTGTGCCGATCGTCTCTCTCTTCGTTTTTTTGGCGCATTTCCCATCCTGTATCAGACCCAACTAGCCCAACTCGCAGTCTTAATACTGGTAAATAAGTTACATAAACAAATTAAAAAAAAAAAGCTAATGTTAACAAGCTTGACAATCAACAGCAATTGTGGAACGTTTCATGGTCCCCTTCTCCTCATATTACAACCACTTAATTGTGAAAATAATGCTCACTTCAAAAGAGACTGCAGATGTGTGCAAACAAATAGGTGCATGTACGGCAAAGCCATCTGTGTGTTCGCTTGTGGCAGTGGTGTGCGTACAGAAATGATCCCGAGCCCACCTGAGCCTTCTGCTTCTCCCTCCGGCGGATTTCATGGTGGATGGCGTCATCTCCGGAACGGGGAACTAGCACTGACCGGTCTTCTGCATTCAGCTGCTGGTTGCGTTCGTGCTGATGCACCTGGAATAAACAAATAAACAAGAGTGCTGTCAATTACTGCTCACATTCAGGCTTGAACTCCTTCCCAATGTGCTCATCACTAGAGCAACAAATATGTTTTAGGCAACAAAAAAGTGAAACATTGAACCATCCTGAAGTAATTTGGTGCATAGATTTTTAGAAAGCTTGAAGTTGGTCTAAAACCACTAGATAGGGGACTTGCACCACACAACAGTAATAGACACACACCAGTACAATGTTCATTCACATTGAAACGGGCAGGGAGAAAAGGATCAAAACCAGGATCCTTGGGTTCTGCAGCATGTCCTTTTGTTCCCTATGCTCCAAGCTGCAGTGCCAGAACAAACGACGCGCGTAGAGCGAAAGCTCGAGCTGCAGAACCCAGGGATCCTGGGTTCGAGCCCCACCCTGCCTGTTTCAATCTGGATGAGCATTGTACTGGCGTGCGGTCATGTATCACTACTGCGTGAGCACGTTAAAGACCCCAGGTTAGCAGTCGTACTGTACTGGCAAAATTGCTCATCTACAGTGTAAACCAATGTCCCTCCTGGCAGATCGACCTTACGCTGTATAAACACCAAACGTCCAATTTGACTTTGCCATAACAAACGTTAGCAGTGGACCTCCAAATCATGATTTGACAACAATCGTGTTGTTCCTTGTCTTCTCTGTTTACTCTTTCTACACACCCTGAATGTAGAGTGTTCTTGCTGTTTTAGATGCACATTCTTCTAGTTCCTAAGTTTCCTTATTGCACCCATACATTTATGCTACAATATGTCAGGCAATTCACACAGAACTGCAAGAACACTGAATATAGGCGTAACATAGTTTATGATGAAAGAGTAGAAATATCTTAACGAACTTTCAGGAAACATAACATTGAGTCGTTAAATTATTGTTACTAAAATTTAAAGTTTTTTGCTCATTGCACTTTCTCCCACGAGGTTTTTGTTGGGGCTATTTTCAGTTCAGTTCCGAGTTAAACGAAGCATGCGATAAAGCCGCCACTTTTCCTTCAAGGTAACATTCATTACCGGCTACCCTTGAATGGATGGAGTTAATGGAACGGGGGACACCAAAGCACCGACATGCAAGCCAAAAAAGACGGCTATCGGTTCTCCCCGTCCATCAGATCTCCGTTGTCTGGTTTGGCACAGCACGAAAACAAGGCTACGAAACACGTCACCCTTCCTCGTAAAAGCCGTGATCATCGTGCGGCGACGCTATCGAGGAGTGAAAACGACCTTGAAAAGAGTCAAATACGGTTGATTGTCGAACGTGCGCTTGTCTCCCGGCGGCAGAGCTCGAGAACAGCGGCAAGCATCAAAGACGGAGCGCAATGTCACCGGCATCACGGCTCAAAATATCGCGCGCGCGGTGGGAGATCCGGCGATCTGAAAGCGAGCGGTTGTTAGGACACTCTCCACCTCCGAAAAGCCAGCAGCGTGAAATGTCGCCGCTTCTCGGCTCCTTGCCGGGCACCCCGACGTCGACCGAAATAGTGCGCGCGGAGGGCGTGAGCTTTTTCTTTGCACCGTTTACGCCACCGCTGCCGATAAGGGCTACTTGTCTTATGTAACTAGCCGCGTCCCGACGTGTTTGGGAGCTTCGCTCACTCCGCTCGTCGGACGCGTCCTCCCTCCTTCCGCACGCTGGAGACGGAAGTGAAAGCGACAAAATGCGCGTACTCACGGATATGTACATTACGTGCGGGTCCCCAAACATCCTGAAGCGTCGTCGTATCGCGCTGTGTTTTGCGCGGTGCTGCTGCGATCATGGGGCACTTCGAAGCGGGCCGAAAGAAAGGACGAAAGGATGCATGCGATGCAAGACGCGGCTCTGTTGGCTCTGTCGACTGGTGACGTGATTGACGGATAGACAGACAAACCGCTGACGCCCACCAAAGCAAAAAAACAAAGAGAATACAAGGACGCACAGCGCGCCGCGCGGCAAACTGACGAACACCGAATGCAAGCGATGCGAGGCCGCGGGGCGGTGCGCGACGCGCTCGATGAGGTAGGACGCGGAGCGTTCGGCAGCTGGCGCCATCTCTCGAACAGAGAGGGAAGCTAATGCATTAACCCGCGAGCGAGAGTGCAGTTAAACTCTTTACAAACACGCAGTTTAAAAAAATACTCACATAAAACATCGTTGTAGTTTCCGCGGCACTGTGTAAAACTGTAAACTACGCGCAAAAAAGCAGCGTGCGCTACGATTTTTTGGGAACATATCAAAAACGGAGAGGAAGATAGCTGAAGTTTAAAGGCACAAGCTCGGTTTTCTGCAGGGAAGATGAGCCTCTTAACGCTCCCCCTCTCCTAAGCTACGAGTTGGGGGTTGGGGCGAGGTCAAAGGTGGAGAGGATATAGGAAAGGAGGAGGAAGGGAAAAGTGGAAAGCGCGATGTGTACATCGCCGTTCGAAACACCGTTTTATGTAGACTAAAGCGCTTGAACAACTGTTACTACTACATTGCTGCTACTGCTACTACAAAAATAATGATATCAAAATTGTTTAATGAAGGGTTGCTCGAAGAACTGCGAAAATTGCGAAACGTCTAAGTAGAAACGGGCCAACTAAGCGATGACATCAAGGCCAATGCAGCCCGTAAAGTTACGGCCCTCAGTCCCAGTGGCGTAGCCAGAAAATACTTTCGGGGGGTGTTTCAAGGTGCTGGTGCAATCACACACACACACACACACAAACACACACAAATATATATATATATAATTTATATATAATAAAGTAAAATTTGGGGGGGGGGGGGGTGTTCTGACATCTGAACACCCCGCACTGGCTACGCGCCTGCTCAGTCCGTCAAAACGAGCACACCCGAAAGAAGGGACAAAGCCGCTCACTAAAAAATTCCTTTGTACATACCCTAAACTCACAAACTACGTGAAAATGGACAGCGACTGCGTTTGCATTCTTTGCGTGTACTTATTCCTCCCCCTCTTGTGTACAGTAAAATGCCTAAAAACTAAAAACATATTGAAAAAAAAAAAAAAAAAACGAGTGTTCAGGAAGAAGAGTGCCTCCGAGCGTGACCTTGATTAAAATTCCAAGGCCCGACCTTAGCCCAAGTGAGCCTCACACATTACAGCGAACGAGGAGATTAGGTGGAATCCTTCGAGCCCCCGTCTCCAACCCTTGAAAAAATTGAGTAGACAATTCCTTCGGGACTCTTTCAATCGCGCTTGTGTTTATGGGAAGCAGTGGCGGGGACTTCCTTGTTAACCAGCGGCACGCCGACGAAAACAGCCCCGTCGATTCGTGGAACAACACTGGAGCCATGTGACGTGGCTTCCCCAGCTCTATCGTCGTTCAAGGCAATGGCTGCTTCGCTCGATTTACGAAGCTCACTTTCGGCCTGACTTGGCCGGTCAAGGAAAGCGAACGAAATCGCGGCCGGCGGGATATGGCCCCAAACCGTCAAGTAAAGATGGTGCTCCGTGACCCAATTTAGGTATTAGGTTAAACGGCCGGGAAATTAACAAATCGAGTAGTTGTTTAGGTATAAAGATAAGTGTCACAAGACGATGTATGACAGGAAGAGAGAGACTCATTAGATATGTTGCTACCCAAAATATAAAAAAGGGAAACGTAGCGACCACTGCACTAATCTACGAATCTTCAAGGAGCAGGCTCCTTCGACTTGGTAGAAGTCGGTGGAAGTCAACAGGGAAGCTCCTCCCACTTCTTTCCAGTCCAGCCGAGCAAAAGCTGGAGAGGAGGTCGCCTCCCCTCCACCGTTATCTCTGCTAAAGTAGAAAGAGGTGGGAGGAGCCTGCCCCGAGCTGATAACCTGTCACCGACTATATACTGATTTCAGATGATTTCGTCGCATGAATTATTCACATTTCTTCGGCGGTATACCCTCTATACTCTTCGGTGCTTTTTATACAAACTCATTTTAATCTAATCCGATTATCGCTTTTCAAGCACGCACATATTGACAGCCTTGAGACGATATACTGCAATAAAGAGACCAAGGAGAAAACGTCTCAAAACAAAACGGATCTGAATTTCGGCACAAGTACATATACTTGCGCTTTAAGGCCGATTCACACTCTTGCGATTTCTTAAAACTGGGTTCCTTAAAGCCTCTTACAACCAGTGAGAGACCTGGCGCCATCTACTGGGTAGCAGTGTAAACTTGGCGGTCCGGCATATTTTCTATTTCTATCGCGCATTATCCTTTCCTTCTTGGCTCGAAAGCATTTGTCAAAGTCATAAACGAGCCTTTCTGATAGGCATTACGCACATTTGACCTCGGAAATCCCGCAAAACCTTCGCTCTTGTGAAATGCAGTTCCATGGTCACAGCATAGATGGCGCCACAAGGCCAGTGCGTCCTCCGTCCTAAGAAATTTAAAGAAGTTTTAACAGATCTCGTCTCTCTCGGTCGTACTCGGTTGCAAGAGTGTGAACGGGCCTTTACACTTCCGCCGCACCGTCCACCGCAAAGTTAAGTCAATATTTTTGTTTGTTTGTGCGCGCGTGCGTAGGTATACGTGTGTATGCGTTCGTGCGCGCGTGCATGTGTACGCGTGAGGGCTCGGCAAAAGTGGGGCCACTTTAGCAATATTCCGCTTGTCATCGGGGTTAACGGACAGAACTTTTGGTATTGCACCAACCTGGACATCATCCAGCAAATTTTTCGAGCGGTTTAGCACGACTCGCGAAGTTGGCGGTGGGATCAGATTCTCCCGTCCTCCGGTACCAGTTTCTAAACTGGCGTCTCATGAGTAGAGCATTTATATCTAACCCAGTTTTAGTCTCTGTCGAGCTCACCGCGCGCTTTGGGGGTAAACAACATGCTCACGAGAGAGAACGAATTGCGGTCTATTCAAAACGCGAAAAAAAAAAAAAAAAAACCAAAGAACAGAAAATAAGCGCAACAGGGGACCTATAACACACCTGATATTCTACTTTCCTAGGGTTTTGATATCTTACAACGCTCGCTATAGAAACTTGAAAGTTTCCTTCCCTTACTTTCTGATTCTTTTACTCTTTTTGGTGTGAACACACAATAACTTTTTTGTTTTATGTTACAATACTGTGAACCTTACGGTCAACACAGGAGAGAAAATAAGTTGTACAAGCCAAGCAAAATGCATTCACACTCAAGTGAACACTTATGCACATGCAGGGGTGCGGTCACACCCTGCACATCTGAATATGTATTCCGCACACATACATTATTCAGTTAAAAAATTCGCGCAATGATAATTCAAATGACTTGAGATTACAGCAGCTGACGACTTCGTTTGGCAGAGCGTTCCACTCTACTATTGTCCTACAAAAGAAAGAATACTTAAATACATCACTTTTGTATTGATACGGAGCAATCGCCCTGACGTTGCTAGTCCTTTGGGAACGAGACGTTGAAGGCCGCAAGTAAAGCTGTGGATCTAGCTTTGTCATTCCAGTCGTTATGGAAAAGAGTTCTTTTAACCTTGATATTTTCCTTCGCTTTGCCAGTGAGTCAAGCTGCGCCTCTTGTCTCATTGAAGAAACAGATTCTGTACGTTTATATCTGGAGAAGATAAATCGAAGAGCCAGATTTTGTATTCTTTCTATTTGTGATTCGTGGCATTTTCTATACGGGTCCCACACAGTGCTTGCATATTCTAACAATGGGCGAACATAACACATGTACGCAAGTTGTCGAACATCACTATTGGCATGCCTAAGTTGTCTTCTGAGGAATAATAACTTTTTGTAGGCTTTTGAACAAACGTAATCTATATGACTGTTCCATCGCATGGTAGAACTAAAAATAACACCTAAATATTTAAATTCGTCCACCTTTCGCAGTTGCACGCCACCTATTTTATAGGAATACTCTAAAATGTTTCGTTTATTTGTAATGCTGCAGAATACTGTTTTATCAAAGTTAATTACCATACCCCACCTTTCACACCACAAGTAAAGTTTTTCTAGAGAGGCATTTAGCAAGTCTTGGTCCTCGACTGTACGCACTTTTGAAAACAACATGCAGTCATCCGCGAATAGCTTTACCTGGACAGCTGGCGGCATATCATCTGCGATATCATTTATATACAGTAAAAACAAAAGTGGACCTAATACCGACCCTTGTGGCACACCTGAATACACTGCAAGGCGGGTAGAGCATGCGTCATTGCAGTAGACGTACTGTGTTCTGTTAGTTAGATAAGACCGGACCCACGACACTATATTGCTGTTTAGACCCAGAAGGTGAAGCTTTTCAATTAATTTGTTATGAGGCACGCGGTCGAATGCTTTTGAAAAATCCATAAACACGACATCAACCTGACCCCGCTCATTTATAACAGATGAAAACTCATGCGCACACTCAATTAATTGTGTGACCGTCGATAGACCCCGTCTAAAACCGTGCTGATGTTTGTATATTAAGTTGTTTTCTTCTAAGTACTGAGTGACATGATTTGAAATAATGTGTTCCAGCAGTTTGCAGCAAGTCGACGTTAATGATATAGGACGGTAATTTTGGACTGTCATTTTGTTTCCAGATTTGTGAATGGGTATAATTTTACCACACAACCAGTCTGCTGGCAATTTCGATTGTTGAAGAGAGGCTTGAAATATTATGAAAAGATATCGGGACACCCACTCAGCATATCTTTTCAGAAATGCATTTGAAATGTCGTCTGGCCCCGACGCCTTTTTTACATTAATATTCAAAAGCAAATTAAGTATACCACTTTCCGAGACAACCAAATCTGGCATACGAGGTTCATCAGCGCTGCTGACGTGGTCTACCGGCGGGTCACTCGAGACTGTAAAGACTGACTGAAAATACATGTTAAATTCCTCTGCTACTCTAATAGGACATGATACAACCTCATCGCCTACCATCACTTCTGTTATTACTTCTTTTTTCGACGAGAAAAACCGCCAAAATTTTTGCGGAGATTCCAGCAAGAAACGAGAGAGCACATTGCCACAGTAATTTTCCCTAGCTTGGGAAATAAGATTCTTCAATTGTCGCCCCAAATTCGCAATGTCTGAGGAATTTTGTTTTGCTTTCCTTTTGCCGCTTGATCTTTCGCTTTATTTGCAAAATTTCTCTTGTTACCCATGGGTGATGTCGTTGTGCTCTCACGCCCCTTGTCGGAACAAAGTGATATGTACAGTAGGAAACAATACTCTTAAATGTTTTCCATAATTCTGTAACATCACTTAACTGACTAAAATGGTCAAAATGTTCATCTAAATAATCGAGGATGGACACATCATCAGCATTTTGAAAATCTCTGACAGTACGTTCGTGACGAGCATTATCGGCAGCTGTTTTATGTAGCTCTAAGTCAAGAAACACCATTTTATGATCTGACACTCCGTCGAGCACATGTGCCTTATCCGCTTCCACTATGTTGCTAACAAAAAGTAAGTCCAGAATTGATTGGCTCGTATCTGTTACTCTTGTCGGGCTGTCCACTAACTGTTGAAGATTAAAACTAAGTGCTATATCTAACAAAAGCTCGGAGGACGCGATTTCATTTTTACCTATACTTGTTTCACCTTCCGTCCAGACGCAGCCGATGCTGACGAGATTATATGACGAATCAGATACGGCGTCAAAAGGGCACCATCATGGTGTTGGTAATGTTTCTGATCTGTGCTTTTCATCGCTGAACCAATCATAAACAGTACAAGCCTAGTGATTTGCACTTTTGACGCTGCTTAGATTGGTCCCTTTCTCGTAGCATCCGCTGCGTCTGGACGGAAGGTGAAACGAAGTATAGTTTTTGCTTTGCCCAATCAATATCAGCATGATTGAAGTCTCCAGTCAAAATAATTTTAGTTTTGTCATTGAAGCGCAATAACTTTATATACGATTACGTGCTACACGCGATAAACATCTGGGTCTCGATAAAACCGAACAACAAATCAGTATGAAGCGAGGATGACTTAACGATGTTACCAAGTTCGCATGCAGCTCCGTTACAAGCCAAGCGGGAGAAAACACTTTAATCGCTGCTTCCTCAGGTAATGAAGAAAACCAAGGGCGAAGCGATCTATTTGCTACACAAGAGAACAAACGGAAAAAAAAACGGATGTACGGCCGCGGTTAATGTCATCGTGAGCGAGGTAACAAGGTCAGTGTATGACAACATTGCGCACTGCAAAGCACACACTGCACGTAATTCAACCCTGGCTGCGTGTGATCCTGCAATATCTGTGCAATGCACATTTGGGCAACAGGAGGACAAACACGAGTACGTCGGGAAATCTGGACACCGTCCAAATCACCAATCGATAAAGGTAGAGACTGAAAAAAGAATAGACATGTGGAAAAAGAACGTAGTGGAGGTGGCATAAACAATGGCATCTATGAAAAATAAATAAAAAGATTAAAGTTCTAAAAAAAAAGTCAGTACGGAAACAATGACAACTGTTGCAGTACACTTCATGCCTGTCAAGATAATCCCGTGGTCGAAGCTGAGAAGGCGCTAACTGCGCATCGGATTCAGTTAACGAATAGAATCGGTCCATGTAAGCAACTCGGATCGGATCGGATCGGATCGGATCCGATCCGCTGGGATGGGTGGTTTGAGATGGTCAATCCGAATCGAGACTCTCCATGTATACGCTAGCGGATCGAATCGAGAGCTCGAGTGAGGGATTACGGGAGCTCTGCTTTGCATGCCGCTAGGCAAACCGGACCCCTCGGAAACAATCTGAAAGTCACGAGGTTTGCGTTGTGATCCTTCGACACGAGGTGCCGCTACTGGTCGATCCGAATCCATGTAAACGTAGTGGTTGAAGTGGATCCGGTTCGCTAACTGGATCCGATGCGCTGCTGTCGCATCCATGTAAACGTCGTGCTTTCTTTCATGTGGTGTGGTGCCATTTACTTGTTTGCTCTAACACCCCTTGATGCATTTGAAAGTACGTCAAATGCGCCACTGCACGAGGCGCATGCCTCGTGCAGCCCGTCGAAGCAAATGGCGGCGATGCACTGAAATGAGCGGTCCTGGAAGCGAATGGAGGCGGAGCACTCGCCGTGACACGCGTCTTGCGCGTTCGCACAGCAGTGGTTGCCGGTACTTGTATGGAACACCAAGCGTGGATTTTATCACTGAGGCGCTTTAGTTTGCCCTTCCTCCCCTATAATGCCCCCACGGCCGCTGTGGGGTAGTTGAAATAAATTAATAAATAAATAGTGTGGCGCATGATTGCGCTGAACGAGCCAGAGACGATTCCCACATGGTCGATACGAAACAATAACTGCTCGGGTGCATATGTCTACAAGGACCGTCAGTGGCGCTCAAGGCCAAGTATCAGTAAAGCCCCTGATGAATTTCAAGACAAAAAACACCAAGAGGCTTAAAGCCGCAGCAACCCCGTGTCCTCGGGGAATTCCAACTTCCGCATAACTGGGACCAATCTCCCAACCTCGGCGTCGACACATATTTACCCACTACAAATACCGCTTGATTAAATTTGATTTTTTCCTCCTCAAAACCTACTGTTATTTATTTTTTTTTTTAAGAAACAAAGTCGGGTTGTTTTATGCGTCAAGTATGGGCGCATCTCGGTTCGTTACAATAGATGTCTTCCCTCCAACGCCATTCCTCGGTGCTCAACAAATGCGGAGTAAAAAAATGAATAAAAATAAAATAAAAGACGTTAAAAATCTGTAATGCGAAATTAGAGCGCAGCTCTTGAGGAGGAGGAGGGGAGGGAACGGAGGGAAGGGTATGCCCCTCCTCCTTCTCTCCTCCTCTCTTTCTCCCGCTCAATTTGTTCATGGGTGACGTGACACGAAGCCATGTGACCTCATTTTCCTCGTTAAATTTAGCGGGAAAACTGAATCGGTGTTGAGGTCACGTGACGTCAATTTCCCCGCTCACGTCACCCATGAACAAGTTCAGTTTCTCCACTAAATTTGGCGGGAAAATTGACGTCACGTAATATCAACACCAATTCTCTTTCCTACTATATTTAGCGGGGCGGTTACGACGACGGCGACGCCGCGAAACGCGGAAACGGGCGTCTAAGAGCTGCGCTCTAAACAAAAAAGTCAGCCATCGCTTTATTTTTTTTTTCGGTGAGAAATTGGTTGTTTAATGACGCTGAGAAGGTACCCCATTCCAGTCACGCAAGGACTAAGGAATTTCATGGGCCTGGGTAAATGACGGGCAAGCCACAAACCAGAGTCGAATGCCGGGGCACGTTCAACGGATCTTCCTTCACGCGACGCTGAAGCGTCGTCCGAAGCGGACCGTATTCTTAAGCCTGGTTCAGACAGTTGCGTTTGACTGCGTTTGACTGCGTTGCGGCAGCGAGAAACCAGGACATCCCTGCTGCTTGTATCGCGTGCCAATTTGATTCCTTGAATTGGATTCCACGCTTCATACGAAGCTACGGTTGTGCCGGTGACTCGCTTTCGGTTCTCGACGCACCGCAGTCAAACGCGCACTCAAACGCGAGTGTCTGAACCGGCCTTATGCAGATGGTTCCTAAACGGCCGTGCACCTAAAGCATGGAAGCGTGCGCATGTATCATACTTTGTTCTAGCTTAACCATACTTCCATACTTTTAGCTTAAGTCCAGATGCAGCTAGCCGATGCTCTACAAGCGGGAGCATGCGGCCCAGAAGAGTGCTCACTGCACGAGCGCGCGTGCTTGGCAGGGCCGCTGAAAGCCCGGAGCTCGCTCTTGTAGGTTCTGATTCACATGTCGTCACCAGTACGAGATGTGAGTAAATCAACTTATCATCTGTCATGAACAGTAGTCTTGACGGTGGGATAGGAAACTGGTGAACGCTCGCTGCCAGAGCGCGCTTGACCACACAGTGCACAGCATGCACAGCTAAAGCCACCAATGAGTATTGCTCCAAGAGTGCCTTCATACATCAACTTATGTAAACAATGCCAAGCGCTTTTGATTGAGTGGTGGCATCTCTGGCATTTTCCCGCCGAATCGCTTTCTTTCTTTTTTTTTTTGAAGTGCGCGCAGTTTGGTGTGTTTTAGCTCGAGCGCGTAGCTTTGGCTAATATTTAGAGCACACAGTGTATAGTAGTACCCTGTACTTGGAGACCATTTTACCGCACAAGCCACGCACCGAGTGCGTCAGTGCCTTACGCGCTGGCCCACTCAGTGCAATCAAGGATGTCGTCACCCACAGACAGACGCACATGTAAGCACCCGAACCTCCAGCGGAATCGACGGCACCTAGCCGCTAAAACAGAAAGCTGGGGCGGAATGTTCGCTCGCTGGCCTTCACGAGCGAATCAGACAGATGTTCACAGCGCCTGGCGGTCCAACGACGAAGCCGCGAAAGTAGGTTAAAAAAACCGCGATGAAAGTCGCGCCAATCATTATTTTACGCGGTCTCCCAAAAGAAAATATTTGAAAATATCCAGATGAATGAACCGTACCCCAGACAACACCAAACGTCCCGGGGACATGCCAAAAATGTGCGGACGTCCCAAATCCCGAAGCAGACGTCCGACAGATATCCCACGGATGTTTCAGGAAAGACTGTCCAAGAAACGTCCCAGAGTGGCTGTGATCAGGACATGGAATATACGTGCACAAATCCACAACCACGCACAAAAAAAAAAAGAAAGATATACACGTCGATTATTTTTTTATTTCTTTTGTTTTGAAGGATCTACAAGTGCATCAGTTCACGCGCTCTCACAGCATACGTTTTCGATGTTCACATTCGCTGTGTCATAGCTGCTCACTTCCTCAGTGTGGCGGACAAGTTGAGTGGCCTTGGTCGTGCCGTCGTTGTACATTCAACCGAAGCCGCAAAGCCCTGAGGCTGACCGATCCACAGCCATCATCATCGCTAGTGTCATCGGTTTTGGTTCAGCAGGCAGCAAAAAACACAAACAAACACTAAATGAGGTGCGCTTAGAGTATCGGCACTAGTAAGTTCCCCGACATTGTTGTGGGCGCCGCCATTTTGACTCGTATGCGGAGCAGACGCAACTGCCGATCGCCATGATTCAAAAGTACGACTTCCTCAGCATTAGATTTGGTGTTAGAATGGTCACGTAATATTGCATTGCTCTGTAGCGAACTGTTTAAACATTTATGGAGGGCGGAAAAGCGTTTCCTGTGATTTCAGATAAAGCTTCAGATAACTGGCAACTATGATTTTAAGACAATATGGCCAAGTGTCGTTACTCTGAAGCGTCGCTTATGTAGTGGCACTGGTTTGTACCATGGAGTTATTACAATAAACGCTAGAGGCTCAGATGGCGCTAGTGTCTTCGGGACTTCCGATTGCAAATTGAAGCAGACCGCAACTAGTCTACTTTTCCAGTCTTCCTGGGTATTTATATGGGAAAACGTACGTGATATTTTTTTCTTCACCAGGGAATAATAGAAATCAGCGTAGTTTCTTTACTCGTAACAGGTACCATTCACATTATTATTTATTCACATTATTAAAGTGTAATTTATTTAGTTAATGTTTTTTTTATTACTGAGCGATGTGTAAGTTAGCAAATATTGAGGCCTAGGTCTATGTTGTACAGCATGATATGCCAATACAAGCTATCAATTCATGCAAAAAGAACAATTAAAAAGTGAGTAGGGTTTACTCAAGCTCTAATAACATTCAGATGACGAAAACGAAACGACAAAATCCAGTACGTGTTCTTCGTTCCATAACTTGATGCTTCGTTCTTATCGTCTGTTTTGATTGTTTGATTTGGCGTATATTAGCATCCTTTTGGTGTTTTGTGAAGCTGATTCACTCTGTGTGTTTCATAGCATTCACTATATAGTGTAAATACGTGCCCTATAATAGCAGTCTGCAACGTCAACACGTATTATGAATGTGTATTGGGCTATTTTAGCGCAGTGTTCGACGCCATGAATTCTAAAGAAAAACGCTCTAACTGACACATATTTTTTAACATCCGATTGTAAAACGTTCCAAACTTTTATTCTCTCACGACACTAAGGAATATTTGCTCTTATAATCAAGCGCGAAGAGAAAACGGATTTGCGTTTTCGAATGCATTACCGGAAGTCAAATTTAGACTGGTTGCTGTCGGCTTCAAAATGCAACAGCACAGTAGCGCCACCTGAGCCTCTAGAGTTTATTGTAATGACTCCATGGAAAAGCCTTGCCATTTTCTCCCGCTGAACGAAGCGATAAATTGTCACAGCTCTCCTTCTAGCCCACATGGCATGCACTTTGTAATGGATTTGGACTTGAGACTACGGTAGTTGGGTATCACTAGAATGTTTAAAAAAAACGATTTTTTAATGATTTTTTTGTACTTTTTAGTACGATAATCTTAGTAATTCGAGCATAGCTATCAATCGCCCCCCCCCCCCCCTCCCCTCACTATGCTACCATCATAATCATAAAGTAAAAGCTGAGGGTGGCATGCCAACTGAACTGGAAGAACCGCGGACTTTGAAATTCTGCGATCCGGTGCCTTGAAAATACTAAAATTTCAAAAGTAGCTAGATTTGGAGGTAGAATTCCCAAACTAACTACATTCGTAGCTAGATTAGAAAAAAATCAATTAGTTCAGGGACAACCACAAATTGGTCGCCCCCGAAACCCTGGAAATTCATAACGCTCCGCGAGGAGCCGGACTATTTTTACTACGGTTCTAGAGGTGAATGCGAGTATAGTCGGTGACGGGTTAAGAATTCAGTAAAAGCTTTATCTTTAGCACGCGCCTGTTGCTACCGTCGTACTTTTGGTTGCGAGAGCGACGAAGTGTTACCAAAAACAGAAAGATCGCAGTGGAAACGGAGCACCACTGAATTTTGCCCCTGTCGCCGACTATAAATAAACAAAAAAAGTAGTCTATTTTTCTTTTCTTTCTTGAATACGCGACGGGGGAACGTACAGCGAATAGAACGTTAGCCTCACAATCATCCAACGCGCTGCCGAGAAACAAAAACGTGGTGTAAGACGACAGTCCTTCTCGGTAGTTCTCGGTCTGGTTCGAGCGTTTAATGGTGAGACGCTAAGCTTATGCTAAATCTATCCCGTGGTAACCGCTTAAAATGGTAACAACGCAGTTCATAAAAAAAAAGGTGTATAGAAGATACGTTTGTTTCGGACACCCATGCTCCTACGCGATCTCGCTGTCTTCGATGGCACCCGGCTGTAAGTAGACGCACGTACAACACAGTTCGACCCCCAACAAATTCAATCGAAGGTGGTGACCGGCTCGCGGCGTGGATAGCACAGAGATCTACCCTTCCGGACGTCCAGTCTAGCTTCTACGCCTGTGAATAACTCTATCTTTCACGTTCATTAACATTTCCATGTAATCTCATCTGAGTCAATAAATTAAATTAGAAACAATGAGTCAATCATGGTAAACGCACGTACGCACCCGCACACACACACACACAACTACGACATAGGAAACAAACATAACGTAGACGCCCGGTATTTTTCGCTGTCTCGCATTCAATCGCACGCCTTCGCCCACGTTCCGTGTTACCCCATCTTCGCTCGTAATAGATTCAGGCCGTCGCAATACCTCCGACGATGGGCGGGGGTGTAGGTTAGTAACAGGCACATTCTTTCCCTACGCATCTTGGCTCCGGTCCACATGAGGAGCCCAAACTCCGAAGCGCGCTTCCCGACGCGAGGTGCGCGCAAGCGCGTACTTTTTCCGGAAGAGCCGTGTTCTGTCCGTGACAGCACTCGAGCGCCGAGATGCGCCCGCGGACAACTGAAGAGCTGAATGCAGCTGCGGGACGCGTCGAGCCTTCGGGACACTTGGGAATACAAGTCGGACTAATTACGGCAGATTCGTGTGACAAGAGGAAACGCTGGTTTGGCACTCACAACGATGGCAAACCATAAACCAATAAGAGCGGGGTGAGAGGAGCTGAAAAGGAGAAGAGGAGGGGGATCTTCTCAAGGAGAGGTTCTATAACGAACCAACGTTCTGTTGGTTCCAAATGAAACCTCCCCTTGAAAAGAACCCCTCTATTTCCTTTCAAAAGTCACTCCTTCACCACGTTGAGTTGAATACTGCTGCACGGTGGGGTGTGCGAAAGATGCCATCGAGCTGGCAAGTGCATGTCATACAAGGTTCACTTCCAGCATTGGTAGAGAGGTTACATGTTTAACGGTTCTCTATCTGACGCCATACTGCGGTGTTTGCAAAGGGTTGAGAAGAGACACCCCATTTTTGAAAAGAGCAGTCAATGGTCTCTGAATGCAATTAACAATATAAATTAATAACCTCCCGTAACAAAAAAAAAAAAAGAGAGCCGTTATTGTTCTCTACTTTGACATTTCTCCCCTCTGAACCATCCTTGAATACAATGCGCTGTTTCATTTTTTTTTATTTGCATTTTTGTTAAGGGCATTTAGATACTTCAAACTTTTGTTAAAATTTGGGGGAAATTTTTTTTTTATGTCGGCATTTTACAGTTGGACTTATAGTCGGTTGCAAGCTAAGAAAAAACCGGAAATGCCTCTCAGAGGAAAATGTATTCCTACGCCGAGAAACGCCAGCCAATCGTTTTCATGACGTCACGATTTTGTGGACCAATCGCGATCCTTTGGGAAAAAAAAAGCTCAACATGGCTGCTGGCCTTAGCAACGCGACGCTAGTTTCTCGTGACAATTATTCTGCTTTTTGCACCACGATTTACGTGCCCGAGGTTACGCCACGAAATCTTAATGGTATCGGCTTGCGTTTGCAGCAGTTTTTGCGCGACAACGTGAGAATCCAGCGACGCTATCGCCAACGAAAATTTCGAAGCGGGCGCGAGGCTTAGCACTGCTGAGAGGTGAGAAGCTCGACCTCGCTTGTGCTTCTTGAAGAACCGCTTTGGTGTCGCCGGTAAGGCTGCACCAGGCTGTTTCGTCCAAGAAGAATCAGGGGAATCGCTTTCCGATGTCACCTCAGTGGGATCCATGACGGAAGACAAAGAGAGCGGGGCGCGGTGGTGGTGTCGATGACTTGGGAGGGTGCCGATTTGTCAAAACCCGAAAAGTATAATTATTCTTGTTTTCTATTCATCCAACAAAATAAAGGCACACATTTCGTGCGCAAAGCCCACAAAACTAAGTAAATCACTAAATATTTATTATTTGCAGGAACTATAAGTGCTTTGTTATTTATAATTTTGGCGAGAGAAAGGTTGGTTTCGTTTTCGCCGCTTTCCCTCAATCGAAGGCGCTGGAAGACGGTATGTTAGACAGTATCTTGGACAGAAAATGAATTGGGAAGACGGTACATTGGACATGACTTTCTTTCTTTACTAAACAGCTATTTCGTTGACAAAAACGTATTCTAACTTATTTAAACGTCCTGAATGAATTAAATAAATATTGTAGTAGTTTAAGACACGTTTACTGGAGGAAGAAAAAGCAACGTTGCTAGCGAACTATTTTCTCGACGGCGGAGGCACTTCAGATGGGCGCAATGCGCTTGTGGGTGGAGCTAAAAGATTGTTCTTAGGTTGCATCCGACTATAGTTGAGGCGGCGGGACAGCACGTATTTCCCGTCCCTCGTATGGTGATCTTCGACGGTGCTAATTAGAACTCCGGACTTCGTTTCTTTTTAAGAACCAACATTTTATTTTCAATTACCCTCTTCACAAAAATAATAATAATAATAATAATAATAATAATAATAAATTTAAAACTGTTATTTCTAAGTGCTCGTTACTTCCCCGCAACGTTCTTTCACAGCCTCGTCACGAGAAGAAGTGCAACGAGAGAAAAGCGAAAACTCACAAAAAGGCGCCTTTTAGAAAGAAACAATATAATGAAACTGTCTTCCAATGTCAGGGTTCTCCACAGGAAGCAGTTTTTCGAAGACGCGCTTCTTTAAGATAATAACCCCCCTAACTAAGCCCCGGAGCGTGTATTGAACATTGTCGAGAGAGCTTCAGCGTTCGAGAAAAGCCTCGCCCCGAGACCCCTTCGCATAAGTTAGTTGACAGTGCGGTGGGAGCTACGCAGTCGATCAACCAACCACTGGCGCGCCTAACCTTTCACCGCAGGATCCCGCCCAAGCCCACGCGCAGAGAACGGGGGTCAGGTGATGCAAGGGAGGTCCGGCGAGCTCGTGTAGCTCCCACCGCACTGTCAGATTAGGGGCGAACGGGGTGCAGCCCACGGAAGGGAAGCGGGAAAACGTCGATTAATTGAGTGTTCCGAACAAGTATCACCGCCTCGCGAAGGCGAGCCCCAAGGAAAACAAACGGCAGCGAATGGAGAAAGAGGGAGGGGGGGGGGACAAAAGGTTCAAGCTCGGGAACTAAATGCCCGGAGGAGCCGCGACGCGGGCAACAATGGAGCCGCGGATCAGTTTTGGGTTCGCGTAAATCGAGATGGCGACCGCTCGCACGGCTGCGGAGTTGGACGGGGGACGACTACGGCATTGGGGATACCACCAAGCTAATATTATCGCACCAAGTCCGAGCGCTACCAATCAAGTAGAGCCAATCAAGTGGAACGAATCAAGCAGGGCCAATCAAGCGGCGCAAAAAGTGCATCTTCCCTGTGCATGATTGGTTCAGCCGGGGACAGCAAACGCACCGAGACGACGAGAGCCGTAACGGTGCACTTTCTGGCTCTGCTTATTGAGCGGCCCCCTTCGGGTCGTAGCGTTGGCTGCACTTGGCAATTAGTGTTCAGGGCTATCCCGCATGTTACGTTGGAATTCATATGGCCGTGCGTGTATAACAGTTTCGTAATCAATATCAGGTGGAACGACACAACGGTGACTGGTAGACACGTCTATATGTTATCGTATCAAAATAGAGGCGTATAGATAACCCACGGAGCTGTGGGTCGCGTACGTGAATGTCGGCGGAAGTTTAATGTGAAAGCATTAACCGTCCCATGGCGCGAAGCCGGCGTTATCCGATGTCTGTAGCAGCGAAAAACGGCACCTAAATACCCATTGGCTAAGCGAAACGGCACCTAAATTCCCATTTTGGCTGAACAAAACGGCACGTAAATTCCCATTGGCTGAGTGAAACCGCACATAAATTCCCACTGGCTGCAAAGCGGACGCGCCTAAGAAAAAAAAATAAAACACAAAGAAAAGCGCAGGAACACAGATGCCCCGTCACGGAAGCCGGCGGGGCGCTCAAGGTCAAAGCGGACGCTCTTCAGAAATAAAACGCAAAGAAAAGCACAGCAACGCAGATACACCGTCACGAAAGCCGTGGAGCCGGCGGGGGTGCAGCGCCTGCGCAGTGGGGGAACCTGATGTCACCGCCGGAGCACCGTGTGAAAAGGGAACACGTGGCGCGCTGCTTACAGGAATGCGCTGCGTGTCGGAGTGCTTTCGCATCCCTACACGTAAGCAGTTTTAAGTGTCTTCGTTTAATTTTTTTTTATTCCTTTCGCCAAGTAACGAACGCTCTCTTCTTTCTGGTGGCGAGGCCTCAAAGCCGGTACTCGTTTAGGTTACGGACACGGGATACAAGAAACGCGATCGATCGAAACTATGATAGAAAACAATGCGATATGTTGCGGTGATTGTATACGTTTCATCGAATCAAAAACGACTAGAAATAAAAACATAAAAAGTATGAAACTAACGTAGCAGAAACGATGATGCGGGACAACACGAGCTGCCATTAATGAAACGCCAACCGCGAAAGTGACCGCGTTTAACGGACTTTTCGAGCGGAAATGGCTTTTCGTAAGGTCTTACAAAGAGCAGTCCTCGTTCGAAACGCTCTATTAAACGAGCTTCGTATAAGTTCAAAAATTCCTCGGTCCGATCTGATAGCTTGCCGATGAAATAAAAAAAAAAAACGCGCATAGTCGAAGCGAAAGTCACCAACCGCGGAACACAAAACAAACATTACAATTATGAGAAAGCTAAGCCGTGCAGTAAAGAAAAAAAAAACCGTAGAGGCATAACGTGAAAAATGACACTATGCCAGCGACGACGGCAACAAAGAAGGGCGCGTCAGAAATTCCCCAAAAGGCTGTCGCCGATATACACTGGCATTAATCACGAGCCGCATTGCGCAGGGTCCCACAACAATGTTCTGCCGGAAACCCGCGCTTAGAGTGCATATTTATCGACTGCCCGGGAGGACAATCACCGAGGACACTGACAGCGCCGCGTTCGATTCCAAAGCCGTCGTCATCCGCAAACACGCGGACCGATGGCGAGAAAACTGTTCCAGCTAATTCAGTTTTCATTTCGTTACTGACTGGCTGATCGAACAGATGGAAGCGATAGAAAGGCGATAAGTAAACAAAAGAGTTGACAAAAGCTATACCTACGGAGCAATCCATATAAATCTCATCGCAATACCTAAGCGTCCGTGCTCAATCTCGACTTTCGAAAAGTTATCGTCAAAATATCGCAGAATATCATATACACTAGCCGCAGTTTTATTCGGAAGTCATGTATAGCATCCCGTTCTGGAGGAGTACTTTCTTAGCAAACGGGTGCGCTGCAAAAAGAACATTACACAAAAAAGAAAAACAAAATCGCGATAGCTGTTTTGTGGTCGATGCTTCACTGCAGTAAACCAGTGCGCGGATAGAAGCGCACTCAACGAAGCTAACTACTCGCCAGAACAGCCCACGAACGTGAGAAATATTGCAAAACGTCGGAGTACTGTCAGTGTTTGATACAGAGATGAAATCGAATATTACGTTATTTGAGGCGATAATCGAAAGCTCTGAAAATTTGCTCAAGCTTAGCGGAACGATCAGGCCGTGTAGCAGGCTTTGACTCCTAAGCTATTATATCTTCAGTACTATTAGCGAAATTACATTTTGCCGTAATGTTGGTGTAATCGCAGTGTTGAATGTTTTTTTTCTCGGTTTAGTTCGTCAAAATTTAACCGACTAACCGGCTAAAATTTTTTTATCGCGATTAAATAAATAATTGATTAGTCGGAAGGTTAATCAATAAAATTCCCAGCCCTACTTTATTTCATGTTCCCTAAAACACTAAAATGTCCTCCTGCATCAGGTCGCAGATATCCTGCGTTTCATCGAATGTCGGTAGTCCGTGTTGGAAAGAAGATAGCTCGAATCAAACATTCTCATCTTTGCTCTATCGGCAAAAACAAGTACACCGAAGGTAATATCCTCATATCTTACTTACACTCTGTTTTTATAATATTCCAATCGATGTACCCTCGCCCCTCTGTGTTTACATCGAAATGTTTTCACACTTAGGTTTTCATTATCCTCTTAATTACCACCAGCACCTTCGCCCCCCCCCCCCCAAAAAAAAAAAAAGAAAAGAAAAAAGAAGTTTTATTGTTTCCTTGCACCCGGGCTGGTATACGCGAGAAAAGAGGAAGAAGAAACGGACCCGGCAGGCAGAGTAAGTCGTTCCTTCACAAGCTTCACAATCTGTGGCTCCCAACTATCTTTGCCTCTTCCTGATGATCCCTCGGAAGACCACCTCTCGATCGCCTTCTGATCAGCTTAGCCAGCGTCTCAGTGACTAATGGCCGTGAGCGCCTCTTGCCACCGCCAATGCGCGATCATTGAAGTGTCATACCGTTTAAACTCTACTCACCATGACTATAATAGAGGGAAGGTCAACGAATGGTGTTCCCATTCCATCGCGGGGCAGCATAGATGTAGGCATTCGTGAGAGTGCCCACATCTACGCCGCTCTGGCTGGTCACCACGGGTATAGCTTTTGCACAGATGAAGTGGTCGCAAAGCTGAAGGACAACGCTTCATTTTAGGAGTCGGGGATTTTTCGAGAGTTTCAAGAGCACGGTACTCGAGCGAGCACATAATGTTTCGCTCGGAAAGAACGACCTCGTCAAATGTGCGCTCGTTTTGTCACTGACTCTAAAATAGTCATTAGAAACTTCCGAAGATCGTTCATGTTTTAACATCGCGGTTGGAGACCAAAGCGTCTCTTTTCGGTTCCCTTTCCAGCGTTCGATCATGAGCCCGGCGTGTGCCATGCTCCGAAACGGCGAATACGCGGGAATTGGGCTCAGGGAATAGCAAGCTGGGCTGTGAATCATTTCTATACCCAAGAAGTGCACCGCGCGAGATCGCGCTCCATCTTGAATACCGCTGTCACATTCCCAAATGCGGTGCAACACGGGAACGCAGAAAACGGCCATTGAATTAGCCCAATGCGGCGGGCGCACGCGCGTCTCTCCTGCACGAGCGCATATCCTTCCCCGCGATCTCCGTGCCCTTCGGGCCCGAAATTCTCATTTTCTCGCTGCAATCGCGCGACGCCGCCCGAGCGGGCCTTTCATCGCGCTCGTCCTTGACCAACCGGCGTCGCCGGCGAGAGGCACTGTCTGAAAGCCGGCGAGATATCAGCCGCCTCTGTCGAAAGAACCCCGTTGAAAGGAAGAAAAGGCCCAAAGAAAGAAGGGCTGGTTTTCAGAGAGACTCCGGCTCCGGCCGCCGACTTTGAAAAGAAACCCCAATCAAGGGATCACATAGCATCGCGCTGCTGCCGCGTGGGAAACGCCGCCGTCCCGCAGCTCTTTGAACCCAGCGCCGAAGGCGAAAGGGACCTTATTACGCGGGTCCCCATTATTAATACAAACGCAATCCCCCCCCCCCCTCACCCGCACCCGCACACGTGTCGTCTCCACTGGCCAACGGCGACACTGCGTGTTGCCAAGAAGGCAAACTTTGCGCTTCAACCGATTTCCCCGGCTCTTAAAAGTTGTTCAGTAAAACACTCAAACCGCTGCAACATTAAAAAAAATAAAAAAATAAAGCGTACAGGTTGCTTTTTGGAATATGGGCCCAATTCGTTTCGCAAAAAGGTTTCTGCTCTAATAATTAATATTTCTGTGTTAATATTCGTACTGGATATATTACAAAGAGTTTCCACGTCCTGCTTGAGTTCGTTTGGCGCGCACAATGCTTAAAAAAGAAAGGAAAAGAAACTACGCATCACAAATAAGGAATTGATGTCGCATTAGTCATTGTCATAAAGTTCGGGATAATGAAGTGTATAATTAGTTTCGAATCGTGAAATTTATAATTAGTGAAATAAATGTAAACATTCAATTAAAAACATTGCTAAGCGTAATCTAACACCACTGAAGGTTGTCGGTTTTAGAAAGATTTATGGAGCCTCCAGCGCTTTACCGCGTTTCGAAGATCAATCATGAATAAGCTGCCCTGGTTTCGGTGTCCTATTGGATCTTGGCGGAAAGACAATCGGGTCACGCTCGAAGGGCGATGAAAAAATGTGCGAGCCTGCAAGCTCGTTTTCTGCGAGATCGTCTTCCGCGGCGGGTGCGGTTGTTTTTCAACAGATGCTTCGGTTTTCTATTGGCCGTTTTCGTTAAAATGCATCCAATACAAACTTGAACCTGTGCGAGGAGATTTTCTTTTTAGGTTGTTTGTGATACGGTACAACCTGCATGCGCCTTACATCTATCCATATATGATTTATATCGTTTATTTCCAATAGTTTGGGCATCAATTTTAATGAAAACCGAACCTTCATCATTAACGTATACCAATATTTATTAAGTTACTTATTCGAAACAGATTACAGAGCCAATTATTCAAAACACAATGTATACCTTTAACAACGGGTTCTTTGACCAGTAAGCCAGATTACAGCCAAGAGAACTTTTGACCGGTTTGCTTAAAGGCGTGCAGTGTGCGTTCCCGGATTCCCGTTTCTGGTCAAAAGACGAAACAAAGTAAATGACTGATATCGATTTACGGAGACTAAATACGAGCACTGCCAAAATATTACACTAATGTGAAACCGCGATCCACTCAAAAGCCAATACTAAAAATGCTACCACCAGCTTCTCAGCGGGCATTGAGCGGGTGGGCTGTTTGTCATGCAACCTTGTGCCCCGATGTCTTCTACGTTTTCAAGGAGGTTTCTTGTTCGTACTGCCACTTCTTTCGCCGTGTTGTTCTGCTACATTCCTAGTCGTCCAAACAGACGAGTTCTGCTTGTTATGTTATGATTTAGCGGCCGTAGTCTGTAAGTGCTCTTCGGCGATCGCGCACAACGATGATCGACTCCCTGCTCGCTCAAGCGCGTCGGGGTGCCGAAGGTGGCATTCACAGGCGGTCATAGTTTAGTCCGTTCCTGCTCAGCGCGAGCTTACGATTAGCTTCCACAACGCTTCTTTAATGTGCATCACACACCAACAAGATTGTAGTCATTATCAGAAGATAAGTGCGGGGCTCGTTCTGAGCCTGCGTTTATCGTGGCAAACTCGCTTTTCGGCAGGAAAACTTTATGAATGTGTATTAATATTTGCTACACATTTTTGATACCTGCAAAGCAAAGCGGTAAAACAGCCGTAACATCTAACCTGACTGATCGTGACTGCTCGTGCAACAAGGCCAGTCGTACGTTTTGTGGTACCGCAATACGAACTTCGCGTCACAGGATGGCCACGCAGCTGATCACAAGGGTTGCCATCATGCTCGAGCCGGTAGTTTCGCTTTCGCCGTAGACCCCCGAAAAAAAAGAAATTCGGTAAAATAACTACAGAAAGCATCGAGAAAAAAAGAAAGAAAATCGAGTTTGTAATTTAGGGATACTTCTTTACTAAAACAGTCGTAACCCAAAAATCGAGGAACATGTACCGGAGTTAACATTTAAGTTTAATCGTTTTTTTCAATAACTGTAATATCTTTTTTACTTTTTTTAGTTAACGTCGATTTGCCATGCGGCATCGATTCAAAGGCAAAAATGCATTTCCGTTTCCTGGAACAAATCCAGAAGGGGAGCGGGGTGTGGGCCATGTGTCCAGCGTTGAAAGTCTGGCGGCCGGTTGGGACGAAGGCCCACCCGGCTGATGTAGCGCCGACGGATCGCTCGAAGACCCGGGCACGTCCAGAGGAGGTGTACTGGCCTTTAAGTGACTTTAAGGGCAGCTTGGGGAATGTTAAATCAATAAATAAATAAACAACCAACCATCAATCACTTTTATGTGCAATGCGTTGATTTTGTAGGAAAGTGGTGACTTACGTTTCCAAGAATCGTAGCGCATACAGTATACCACTGACCCTCTCTATAGTTATCTAACGGACTGAAGAAGAGCCTACTAGGCCAGAAACATTGCATTATGCCGCGGTATCCACAAAGCATCCCTCGAGGGTATTATTGTTTGACTGCTTTACTCGCAAGAACTGTGGGTTTCTTTATACAAAAGTAGTTTTCCCCGCGCACTAGAAGTACATTAAAAAATATAGAATTGCTGCGCACCTCTCAGTTTTGTAAACCAGGCCTTGCATCCTAGGAGGCAATCTTTGCGACACAAAAATGCAGCTGTCGATCAGCGATGACCGAATGACAGTATGCTGCGCCCGCGCTTTCGTGACGGGAGAACAGGCAGGTTGCCGTAGCTTGAAATATTCGACTTTCGTCACCACGACTGGAATGCGACTTTCTGTGCCTCGGGTACATTAAAAAAACAAGTTGAAGAGAAATATTTTTTATATATAGTTTTCAAGGAAAAAAATTAATCTAACTCAATTCGGCTTTTCGAAAAAAAAAAAAGGTTACAACGAAAATGTTTGTCTCTAGATTGCGGTATAGATGAGCACTCGATGCTATCACGATCGTGGCAGATATTTTAAGAAATGTGATTCTTGCAATCACAGAGGCTACAAAGAAGAAAAAAACAAAAACACGCAAAGTTTCCGCTGACCCCAGCTTAAAAAAGAAATGCAAAGAAGACAAAGGGTTTATATAAGGGGCACAAGCGCGATCCAAAACATGAGGTGAGCGATTAGCTACAATTAGCTTGCAAATACACCCCGCGACACAGCTAGCGCGAACGAGCCATCGCCGGCTTTTCCCGTTTTCCTCTTATATTGAAGTCATAAAAACTACTATAGAAGTGGAAAGTTCTCAGTCGGGTACTAATACAAGTAGTAAATCTTGATGCCCGCCAGTAGCCTTTAGAAGCAGAAGGCGAAAAAGCGTCTAAGTCATGTGCGCGCTACCATGTGTCGCGCATCCCATTCATTTCTATTGGCGATGTACAAAACGCGGCGTGAGCATTTGATGGGCTTTTGACCCGGAAGCCTCTTGGAAGCTGTGAAAGGAAAAATCCCATCCGTTCAACCATCGACGCAGAAAGAACCATGCACCGTCCACGGCTTCAGGGGAGCATAGGGATGGGAGCACTGGCGGCCGCAACGCTAGTCTGCTGTAACTGCCTCCTAGGCGTCGTGGTGGTGCGCAGAGCCTTCCAGCAACTGCGGCGCAAGCCCGACACGAGTCCAAAGGACGTAAACTACAACGTGTCCGTCCCTGCCTCCCGTTCCGACAACGTCTCCGCGGCCTCCGTGATCGCCAGGGCGGCCGCCAACGGGACGTCTCCGCCCCAACGGGCCGCGGTAGGGCCGGCAGAACCACTGTGCTCAAGAACGTCCCTCTGCAAGCGTCTGGACGCTTACCTGATGTCGAGACTGGCCCCGGACCAGGACCCCTGCGAGGATTTCTACGGCTACGTGTGCTCGCGGCGTTGGCCGGTCTCGGGCCAGCCTGACGATGCGCCCTACTTGATCCAGGCGACGACCAAGCTCATGTACGAGATGCCTAAGACGCTGGAGCGCTACTTTGCCCTGCGCGAGCGCAGCTACCATGACTATCCCGGGGTGTTCCTGAACCAGGCCGTGTTCTTCCTGCCCAACTGCACGTCCGCGTACAGCCGCAACGGGCTCGGCTGGGATCCCTGGCAGGACCTGCTCCGGACCGTGGGACTCGCCGGATGGCCGTACCAGAGGAAGGCGGCCGGCTCCAACGTCTCTGCCACGGCGGCCACTCTTGATGCAATGCTGGGCGTCTTCCCTTTCGTGCAGGTGTGTACCGATCCGTCGGCTACGCGAAAGCGGCACGGCTTTCTCGAAACTCATTAGTACGAAACCCATCGATGCAAACAGTAACGAAATAAATATATAAAGTGGTGTAAAATTAAAACAATGGGCAAAAAAAAAAGAAAAAGAGAAGTAAGGATTATTATAAAGGGTTAAATCCGGCGTTTCAAGCGTGCCTCTCGTTTCTTATATGTTTATTGTGAACTGCCAAAAAAACGCTGCTGTCCAAACAGTTCACTTATAGTAAGATAATTAATTATTTTTAACTTTGCATGTAATACATCATTGAGATGTTCCTGAGAGCAATTCAGCTTGAACTTTATCACTGCCTGATGAAAAGTCCTCCCCCCCCCCTTTCCTCTGAAAACGTCACGTTAAACTCTTTAATAGTAACTTCGACAGCACGCATCTTTTCATTAGCTTTTTACAGCCCCTTATTTTCCCCATACCCCATTTACATATAACAAAAGATGCTGATAGGAACTGGGTTGCACTCTCCTCATTCACTGCCACGTATTGCGATTCTATCCTTATGAACGAGTGCGACGCAGAACGCAACTAGACGAGGGTGTGAGCGTCACTGAAGTGAATAGATTCCGATTGACTGGTTCTTCGCGCTTACACGTGCGTAAGCTTTGTCACCGAGAAACGTCATCGCTTCCCGATGAACCACTAGATCCCTCTGCAGCCCTTGTGCTCAGAACAGCACAACAAACATCCATCATAATTTAGCTGACGCGCACGACCCGTAAAATGTCGACGATATGTTGTCACAGCTTGGTCACACCTGCTGAAATCGGGGTGAACAGCGCTTATATACACAGTGTTTCTTTTTACTTCAAATCGGATCAAAAAAGAAAAGGTGGGTGACCCGTACATGGATGCTGTCTTTACTACGTATTTAACGGGCTCGGCGAACGTTAGACGGGACAATATTTATCACGATCCATCGGCTAATTATAACTAAAATTGACTAATGAATTTTTTGGAGTATTGATTTTATGAGTCATGTTTTCATTTTGGTTTTAAAGCCAATCACTAATAATGGCTAGACCAATTTATACAATTTGTGAAAAGGCAACGGTCTTTGAGATATTCATCCGTAAATTTTCCGGTGTTTGTCGGCAGTTTAAAATGTGCGGGTGTAGAAGCGCGTCTAATTACTTAGGGTGGGGCACCCTAAATAATGCGGAGAAGAGGTACTGGCACTTTGTAGCTATCTGAAAGCGTCCAGTCGACGCTTTCGACGAACCACGAGCTACCGAAATAAAGAATTAGGTACGGGTACGTCACTCTTGTAGCCTGAATAATGAGCTAGGCGCGCTTCGTGCGCGCACTTTTTGAATTGCCGACAAACATTCAAACACGCTTCCCTAAATATCTCAAAGGCCATTTTCTTTTCACATATTGTATCAATTGGTCTAACCATTATCAGTGATTGGCTTTGAAAGTGCAATTGGAACATGATTCATTAAACCAGATACTCGAAAAAATTCAGTACTTAGTTTTAGTTAATTAGCCGACGGATCGTGATAAGTATTGCCCCGTTAACGTCCGCCCAGCCCGTTAAACACACCGTGGAAACGACAACCATGTAAAGGTCCACCTTTAAAAAAAAAATCTGTTATATTAAAAAAAAAAACTATTTTTCATTACATTTCGTTTTCCAGCAAAACATCGATGTATATTACATTTAGTTTTTCTTGTAACCGCAGTCCTGTAAATCAGAAAGTGAGCAGTTAAAAAAACAAAAAAACACCAACTCTACATTGAACTGAGAATGGCAAACAACGTCTCCATGTCAGCCAGATAGTAACAAAATAATTGACTGCTTTTCGTAAAAATTTGGTCTGGCACTACATTGAACTCGCTCAATCTAAAGTTAGGGTTCAAACAACGTGAAAAGTTGTCAATTTAAACCAGGCAGCAATCGAAGCATCATCTGTTGCCCCTGGAACACTGACGTGAACACCGAATTGAATTTGCCGAAACTGAAGACACTACGAATTCAGCGTTGGTCGAAGCTGTGATCTGAAGAGCGTGTTGGCAAAATTCACTGACCATTGACTGACCCTCTCTATGACGACATTTCGCCCCACAACCTGTCTGATCATATGGTCTGGTCAGTATGCCGCAAAACAGCGGCCCACTCTTTCCGGCGCAGGTGCGAGTGAAGAGCGAGTACGAGCCCTGCTGCGCCGTGCAGCTGGACACTCCTTCCACCATCTACAAGCGGAACGCCCTGTGGCACTCGGAAGAGGACGCCCAGAACTACACGGCGGTCGTGGCCCGGGCACTGTCCCTGCTGGACGTGCTGCCGGACGTGGACGACTTCGCCCACAACCTCGTCACCCTCGAGATGCGTCTGGAGGACGCCCTGGCCACGCGTCGCCCAACATCGAAATCCGCCTACCGAGAAGTCGAACCCGACGCCCTGCCCCACGCCAGAGGCACGTGGCACTGGGGATCCTATCTGGCCAGGCTTCTCGCCGGAGGAAATTCGGGTACGCACGATTCTGCCGGACACGCGCTGTGAAGCCGCAGACACTGAAGAGCGGCGAGACCATAAGGATATTACGAGTCTTGTGCTCGTAACTAACTGATTTGCGATCCAGTACGTGTGGAGCGCACGCGGTGGAAACTCGCTGTCAGCAACCGCTCATCGTATTCTTAGAGCGGACTTTTAGTAACTGTGCCGAGTTCCCCAAGGCAAGCAGGTCTCCTGTGGGAACGGACCTGTTCCCTCAGCGCTGTGCTTTTCTGAACACCATACGAGTACTACATAGTTTGTATACGTGATACGGGGGATCGGTGGCCGAGCGTATTAACGCAGCGCGGATCTGAGCACGTGGAGCGAAAGTTGCAAAACCTAAGGATCTCGGTTCAATCCCCATTCCTGCCCGTTTGGATCTGGATGAGCGTCGTACCGGAATACGTTCGTGTATATAATTAGGAGTTTTCGTCGATCGCTTCCGCAGTCTCGTAACGTTCTCCGCATCCCTTTTACGAGATCCGGGACCTTGCAGGCAAGGCTAGCGCCGCGCATGCGCTGTAGAGGCGCTTTCGACCGGAGAACGTACTGGAGGGGGGAAGACGGTCTACGACAACTCCCCATTACTGTGTGATGGACGTGAAAGGCCCAATGCTTTCGCCTGCACTGCACTGACTAATTGTCTTCGAGCGTAAACCAGTGTCGCTGTATCTCAAAGGCAGACCGACCTTAAGCTGTCTTAACACAAACGTCAGTTTTTTTTTTTATACGTGACATCATTTTGCGGTGATAGTGGGTGTTCAAACTTATTACCTGCCCCGGAGAATGACCTCTGCAATGCTAAATGAACATAGTGGGGGAAACGCTCATTGCATATAAACCACCAGAATGGGAGACGACATGACGTCAGTGCGACCTACCTACAGGTGGCACCGAAGCTGCAGAAGTCGAGAACACAGAACAGCATCCTCAAAAATCGCGTGTCCATTGCTCCGGTATATTCAAACATGCCTGATAATGGCGAAAGAGAACGCTATCGTATATTGTGTTCGGTAAAAGCGCCTGCTACGTCCGGCGTCCTCCAAGATTTTCAGATCGCCAAACAGATTACAAACTTGTGAGAATAATTCTTATAACTGACAGCAGGCCGTCGGTATTTCCAGGGGATTCGAATAATGCGGTCAACTCCGTCGAGGTGGTCGACCTAGATTACTTCAATCGTCTGGCGGAGATCATGGAGAACACGTCCTGCACGACGCTCTTCAACTACATGGGATACCGGACCTTGGTACATCTGTCCCCGCTACTGCCGGATGACGCAGCATTTCTTGTGGCCCTGAGTCTCAGCGATCCAGTGCGCAACGTTCCAGAACGCTTTCAGGTAGAGCTAAACGCGAACGAGTCAGACGGCCACGTGTAGAACTGTTAAGAATATATATTTTATATATTTGCAGAAACAAGGAAGGCCACCGTGTGCGCTGAAAAAGTGAGGGAGAGGAGGAGGAGCGCGAGGGGACGTCAGAACGCCGAGCTCCGATTGGATTGATTAGTGGGTAGACCTAAAGCTATCTGCCTTTGTGTCCACTGCACTCGTCGAATGCATCCGAATGCGAGAGCCAAACGCCTTAGGGCTACCCCCTAACCAATTCAATCAGAGCTCGGCGTTCTGACCCCACCGCGGGCTTTCATCTTCTCTTAGTTTCTCAGCGCATACATTTACGTCCATAACGTAAAGAGGCCTCGATATTCTTCTCAATGGCGCAGTCACTTTATGCAGTGCCCAGTGCTAAAAACAGATCACCACAAAAGAGAAAAAAAGAAAAAGGTGATAATGGCCAGATGTTACCACGTTACGACGGATGCGGACGGATCAAGGCACCTAATGCAAGCTACGCGCAGAAATAATAAATGTAATATAACATGTAAAAATATTTATCTAAAAATGGCAGCGAACTTTACCTTCAAAAGATCTATATGCATGAAACGCTGTTTCTAAAAAGCGATTGTTTCAATTGTTTGGAAGACATTAAACAGTCGTAACGATTGTTTAATGTCCTCCGAACACTTGAAGAACTGAAGAACCTATATTTTTATCAATTTTAAGGAAACTAAATCGGCGTGTGACATGATCAGGGGTAAGGAAGAAGAGCAAATGGGGAAGGAGGGGAGGAAGAGCATTGTAGGATGGGGAAAGGAAGGGGAGGGAGACAGGAAGGAGGAAGGGAGAGGGGAAGTGAGGAAGATGGGGCGATGCGGGGGTGAGGAAGGAAGGGAGGCATATAGGGAGGAGGGGAGGCCGTTGCAGGAGGATGAAAAGAGGGACTGGGAGAGGGAAGGGAGAAGAGCAGAATTTGAAGGGGTGGGGAGAAGAGGAAAAGGACAAAGGAAAGGTAACGATTTTTTCTTTTATAACGTCGGTTTGCCACGCGATAAAGATTGAAAGGTAAAATCGCATTCCCGTTTCCTGGAAGAAGTTCAGAAGGGAACGGTGGTGTGGGCCGTGCGTCCAACATTGAAAGTTTGGCGGCCCCTTGAAGGCCCGGGCACGTCCAAAGGAGGTGCTCGAAATCCGGCTCTCGGAATGGGGCGAGACAAAAGGGACAGCAGATGGGTGTCGTGGTATATGTCCGCATGGCGCGGACAGCCGGTGTGATCGCTGCATTTACACAAACACTTCGGAGCGAAACCTCTTCTAGGCGGCCTTACCCGCCTAGAAGAGGTTTCGTTTCGAAAAGTTCGAGTGAATGCAGCGATCACACCAGCTGTCCGTGCCAGATGGACTCATTCCACGACATCCACCTGCTGTCCCTTTTGTCCCGCCCCAAATGTAGGTGGGGAGGAAGGGGGAGAGGGATGGGGGGAAAAGCCCTGGTAGCAACATCACCTAGGGCATAGCCTCCTCTATACTGACAAAGCCTGGCAGATCGCCGCGAGACGCGGCCGCCGAATGTGAAAATGTAGAGCGGCAGATAAGAGTCATGGAACGAACGCCCCGCTGCGGCGAGACGCCGAAACACACTTGTCCCGAGCGATGGAATGTCCGCTCATGCTTCTCGCGTTCCTCGGGCCATCGCTTCTTTTCTCGTCGGGTTCGAAAACCATGCTTCGGGTCCTCGCTGCTGCAAAAGCTGTGCGCTGACTACCAGACTCCCCGAGAAATGCTCTGTGCTACCAGATCATCGCGCTCCAAATCTGCGATTGGGCAATCTATGGCTCCGCCATCGAACTGCCAGGCTTTGTGAGTATAGAGGAGGCTGTGCTTAGGGTTATCTAGGAAGTGTTTCTAGGAGGGGGAGCGATGGGGAAAGAAAGGGAGGAGAGAGATGGGTGAGACATTTGGTGTGTCACGTGACGTCTACTTTCCCTTTAAATTTAAGGGGAAAACTGTATTGACGTATAGGTCACGTGCCGTTAATTTTTCCTGTGTATAGTGCACGCGACGTCACTTTCCCCGCTAAATGTAGCGGAATATGCACGGATGGAGGGACAAAATTTTGGGACATCGTTTTCATATATGCTTTAAAACGAAAGACTGAGACTTTGTTTCTAATACGGCGGCGTAGCGTCTCTAGCGTCATCTCTGGGATATTTTCGCACGATTTGGTTCGGGTGGAGACCAGAAGACATCTAGCAAGCGTGAAGACAAAGCGGGTAGTCGAAACTTGGGTTGAAGATGAGGTAGGAATGTCAGGAGACGCCTCTAGAATGTCAACTACCTTAGAGGGCTGTCCGTGGAAGGTGGAAATGCGTATGATTCCGAGAGCTCGTTCCGAATCTTATTCCAGAAAGATGGATGAGAAAGTTCGAAACAGTAATGACGTTGTCTAGGAACAAAAGGCGTTCAAGGAGTTCTTGTCACAAATTTATGCCGTACTTATATCACGCAGGCCTGTGTGCATCTCTTGGAACACTTATATCCATTTGGGATGCGCACGTTCCTGCGCATGTCGCTGGGCGAAGAGAACCCGCTACGCTACGCCACGCACTTCGACGTTCAGATGAAGCGCATCTTCAACGAAGCACTCGAGTTTTTCGCCAAACGGGCGGCTGCGGCCAGATGGCTGAACCCTGTCGAGAGGATCATCGCCAGGGAAAAAATCGCCAACATGGAGTTCGTCTTCATGGGCACCATCATCGACTTGAACGTACCGGCTGCCTACTACAACCCGAACGCTCCGGAGTTTCTGGGGCACAGCTTCTGCAGAGCTACGTGGACATCCAGTCAAACACGAGGCGCGTCTACTACAACCCCTGGTTTTCTGACCACAAAGCTTGGGACTACGACAACAGGTACGTACAATGAACACAATGCGCGAAAAAAAAAAAAAACTTGTAAATACGAACCGATTTTTTGCCGCCCCCTTAAACCTACAGGGTTGTGAGATCAATAATACTGAAGGTGTCACGACTCACTGTCTCTCAAGACCAAAATCTATAGCTCACTGTGTCGTTGCTTCGACACAGTGAGCACATTCTAAATAATGCCCCAAAAATTCAAAGTAAAATCGGATTAAATTTAATTTCGAAATCATTGACCGAAACGTAGGCACACCGAACTTGAGACACGAACACAAAATCGAAGACCTCATAACTTTCTTTTCATTTTGCTACCACTGAATTCTCAACTTTCGCTCGAACCACACTGGGCTGTCGGGCTTCACCATGACCTACGTTTTGCTGTCGGTGAGGTCACAGTAAACAACTTCCGATTAGACCAAGCCTCGCATCAGTATGCGACCTCTGCTCGTCCGAAGGTACCACGTGAGCAGCCTGCGGCCCGGCTACGAGTACGTGCACGGCAAGAACCATCTGTACGTTCCGTACGCGGTGGTTGCGTTCCTCAAGGGGCTCTCCAAGGAGGTGGACCCGGTGTTCCTGCCCGTGGTCGTCCCGTTCCTCATGCGGGGAATGTTCGAGGCCCTGAACGAACGCGGCTCCTCCGTAGACCACCAGCGCCGAGTGAGGGACTGGTGGAGCAAGGAGAGCTACGCCCGGTTCTCTGCCAGCAAGGACTGCCTCTTCAAGCAGTACAAGACCGCCATGGGGACCATCGCGGCCACCGTAAGTCCGAGCTGACTTCGCTTAGACGGCGGAGACGGCGAACCAATGCGCTCTCAGGGAACGTTTAGGTACGCTGCCTGGAGGTAGTCTCCGACTGGAGCGTTTACCGCGACCTGAAAAGTGGTTCCTCGATGACGTCGCACAAGTGTCACGCCATTGCCTGCCACGATCCCGACGGTGGCACAGAAGCAGAGGTGAATAAGTCAGACGCCCGTTCTCCCGGAAACCAAAGCAGACACGAGACGAGTGCAAGACGCGCTCCAGGCACCGCATAGTTTATAACTGAATAAACCGAGATACCGGTAGGCCTAAACTGAAAATTACCACAGAAAGCACCTGGAAATACGGAGAAGGCTTCTCTCTCCCCCCCCAAACCTGCCATATGACTAAGTTCGCAGAATACACTAAACTAAAAAGAGTGGGCCTGCTCATGGGTCTATGTGGACAGGAAGTTCTCCGCTTCGTGCGCAGCGGTTGAGGGGACGCCAGAAAGACGCCGAGCTCTGATTAGCTTTGATCGAAAGGATAGCGGGTAGACCTCAATGCTAGATGCCTTGAGGTCTACCCCTATTTTTTTCCAATCAGCCAATCAGAGCTCGGCGTTCGGACATCATCGCAACCCCAGTGCGAGAAGCAGACCAAGTTGCACTCCGCTTAGCACAGCATCCTGCTAGCAATAAAAATTTGCTGGTGCTGAGTGTCGTGGTCCGTGGTTAACCAATACCACCTAGAAGACAAGGCAGAAGACCTTGTCCTTTACCCCTGTCATCACCTTGTCATCAGGCGTTGTCATCCATCACTAGTGGATCCACGCAGTGCCACCTAACTCGCGTCAGCGTCTCCAGCAGCGCGTTTTGCAGAAAGTCTCGGAACGAGCGCAATGCTAACAAACTAATGGACCTTTTCCGAGAAGCGTTCTGCGCACGCGCGAGCGCCCGATGCCAAGCGGCGGAAGTGTGCACGAAAAATCGAGGAAATTCGGAAGGAGGCTGTGGATCAGCGAGTAAAAAACGTAATTGCAGCATACATATAATTGTGTTACGCAAAAAAGAAAGCGGACGGAAAGAATAACACGACGTTTAAGTGGACGCCACGGATGCCCCACTTGGACGGCGCGTTGGGCACGCCCTGCTGCTCAGAGAACGAAGAAACTGGTAGCGTAGCTCCCATTATCGACTGGTAGCGCAGGTAGGTCCCTTCCTCGATTTTTAGTTCGTGCAGCCACCGCCTGGTGCCGTCGGTATGTGAAAAAGGTCCATTAAACCATGCAAAAAAAGTATGCCAACGGTTACGCAGAGATTTTTTTCTTTTTTCTCCTAGTGATTGCGAAGAAGAAAACAATAAACTAGAGGCTGCGAGTAACGCTATGCTAGATGGGAGGTGGAGTTTTTCGACCAGTGCTTTTCATGTGATACAAGAACGTTTAGGTCAAAGAATTTTCGTATGCGTTTACTGATAGAGGCGACGCTGCGTGTTTTGTTTGTCATGAGTGGCCGAACAAATGTGCTTATATAAAACATTTTTTTCCCCTTTGAGGATGTGTTTACCACGCATGACAAAAAAGCGTAACGAGTAGCACAAAAAAAAAAAAACACTTGCAGGATGATAAAATGTAGCTTATGTGTGGTTTCTTTCCGCATGAAAAAAGTCTGAAGCAAAGAAAAAAAAAACCTTATCGCATTCACTAGCCGGCTCCTGGTTGCGTGGCGACGCAACGGTATACAGGCTAAAAAAAAGAAACCAAGGCGGTGTAATTCTAGTTCGCGGAAACTAAGAAAGCAAAGAAAAAATGCGTAAGAGCAGAGATGATTTCAGAGAGAAAAGACATCTCAAATTTTGCCTGTGTCAGAAAATGAAGTCTGCAGGGTTATCAGACCGCCATTCCTGTAAACTGCCAACTTATCTTTCCTTTTTCTTTTAAACCATAAAACGGCTACAAAGGCGAACTAACGAGCTCAACCTTCTTTATAAAAATAATAATAATAATAATAAAAAAAAGAATAATGTGTTTCCCCCGAGTAAATGGGGAACGTTGTTTTCGGGGAAGGCGGTATCGCTACCCGTTTAACCCGAACTCGTGAATAGCGGGTGCTTTCCCAACAGTACAAAATGGCTCCCATAATAGGGCAACCTCCAGTCAGAAGAACTGAACTGCGCATAGGAGGCAAATAGTATACGATGAACAAATAAACAAAGAAAAAAATGTTGCCGAAATCATTCTCGTTACAATGCGAGGGCATTTTGCCCCGTACTGAATTGCGTAAACGTTTCTTCATTAAATTGCTTAGGGACTGCTGTGGAAATTCTAGCAATATATTTCGCCCATCCATTCTTTATTTTTTTTATCTAAAGGTCTACTTCCTGCGGAAGGGCCTCCCGCGAATAACTTTTGTTGTAGCATTACTGCAAATCGAAAGTTTCTCTTACAATATCAATATAAAAATTATACGACCCTCGGTAACTTTGCCATTCATTAAGTTAATATATCATGTCACATCTGTTGGGCGCGTTACCAAATATATGGGTAATAGATCCATCTCACGGAGCGTTCCACGCATGCGCAACGCCGCCATAACTGTAGTTCGTGGAATGCAGGCGTTAGCTTTATGAGAGAGCTCGTGCCGCCTCGTGTTCTACTCGCACAGAGCCTCAGCGGCGTTGTCGCGCGTGCAGAAAGACTACGGCTCCCACGACGCATGACGGCTACGGTGGCGTAATGATATTGTGGGGCCTGGAACGCGTCTCCCACTGGTGTGTTTAGCGTCGTACGCCGCCCACGCATCAAAAGTGGTCCCGAAGTGGCAACAAATGACGTCTCAGAAGCCGAAATGTCATTCTGTCGGATGTCGTGATCCTGGCGGTTGGTCGTAGAAGTTACGGCAAACAGCACGAGCTGACGCGAGCGTCGCTGTCGTCACGGCGTCTCAACTCCGAGCTGCCGGAGCTTCCGTGGACTGTCACAGTGAAGAGCGACCTGCAGCAGAACAGGTGTCTACCACATACACCACCCCTGATGGGACGCCGCCAGGATCGGGACCGGCGACAGCATGACACTTCTATGAAGTCATCGGACGGAAATTGAGGGGACACTTTTTCGGACGCAGTAAACAGACCGGTCGCAGACGCGCTCCAGGCACCATAATGCATACTGCCTGTGAGATCGGACTTTGTGGAGGGATAGTTCGTCTGCATCTTGCGCGGAGGTCACAGTGACGTCAGAACGCCGAGCTCTGATTGGCTCTGGCTGGGAGGATAGTGGGTAGACACAAAGCTAGCTGCCTTTTGTCTCTAGTGACTGTTCGAACGCGCTCAAACGCGAACGCCAAACGCCGGCGTTCTGATGCGTTTGACGAGTGCAGTAGAGACAAAGGCAGCTATAGCTTTGCGTCTACCCGCTTCAGAAGGGTACGGAAACGAAATGACGTGAGCGCGAGCTCCCTGCCCTCGCGTCAAAGTCGGCCAGCGAGAAGCACAATGCGTATCGCGCTCGTGACGTCAATAGTTCTCGCACGGTCAAGGGTACTGCAGTTGAGAGCCGTGCTGCTTGGTGGCGTCAACACGTGACAAACTTTAACGGTCTCGCCAATAGTCGTAATATCCGAGGGCGCGAGCTCTAGGTCGATGCTTCGAAGCGTTCTTCCGAAGAAGGAGCGCTCGCGCTAGAAATGCACTTCTCAAAGCCAAGAGCGCGGGCTAGCTCGCGCTTGTAGCTTTCGCTGCAGTCTCAGCTTATGAACATTCTCCGTCAAGTTACATTTAGGACTACGTAACTCCACGAGCGAGTCATACTGCCGCGAACTGGCGCTGCTTCCTAGGAACTCATGACGTCGCGGCATTCCAACGGAGCTTCACAAACCGCCACAAGACGCATTTTTGAAATCTGTTCATTCGTTTTAAAAGTAGTTTTCTTGACTTCACTGCCTCGAGTCCAGAAACACTAGTCCAAGCTATAGTGTTTCTGGTTTCCCGGCCCAACACAGACATCTAAACAGAAGAATTAGTGCAAAACATTTCGTTTCCGTACCCCTTGAATGATTCCAACCAGACCTTGGTGTTCTGACATCCCGCGCGTTATCGTCTCCTCCACTCCCTCAGTTTCTACCCGTATAGCCGAGGCCCACTATACTCCGTTCACCCTTAAGCTGAGACTAGAAGCTCCGCCTTCAGCGCGAGCTTTCCGCCCTTGCCAGCATAAGTGTGAACGCGCCGGCACTCGCAACCAAAGCGCTGCGAAGCCAGCGAGCTCGCGCTCAAGGCGGAGATTCTAGTCTCAGCTTAAGGGTGAACGGATGTATAGAGCCACAAACTGAAACAACCGACACCAACAATTAAGCCGCAAGCACGTACAGAAAGCACGCGAAGGTATCTTTGGCAGGCTTACAATCACTCGTGCTAACTTTACGAGCACCGAGAAACTGCCAGCATTCCTATAAGGTACCTTTGCGCGCATGCCGCAAGTGATTGAGGCTTGGCGGTGTCGGTTCTCTTTGTTTTCCGCTCTCAGCCACAAGTCCGCAAGGTTCGCTCTAAAATGATATAGCATTTAAAAAAAAAATTAAAATAGTGTATGTGCCGTTCAAGAAACTGTGCGAAAAAAAAAAGTCACAAATGCGTATGAGTTTTGTGAAGAAGAGACAGAACTGATCTCACTTCTCCGCGTCGTCCGCCGGGGTGACGCTATCGGCGGCACGTCTTTTTCTCCCTAGCATGTCACGGGCGGGGTGTCGCGTCACCCGGCGTTAAATATAGCCCGCTGTTTGGGCTGTCACGCGTCCATCGGTCCACGGTCAGTAGGTCAAACTGAAGCGGTGCCAGGTTGCCTTTGTCTGCGCCGCAGGTGACACCCAGCGCCAGTGAGCGAGACCCGAGCCAATTCGAACCGAGAAAGAATTGCCTCGCGTTCTTACGACACTCGCCATCGACATGTCACCGCTGCCGAGACGAGAACGAGAAATAGAAATGTAAACAAAAGAAAACTCAAACCCAGCTAAAAGCAAGTGAAAAGTTACCCCGTTACACACGTTTTATTTTTTTCTTCTTTATATCTTGAAAGACAACGAACATTTCTTAACAAGAGCATGAAGGTAACTTTTTGTTGTTGTTGTTTCGGGGAGTAACTTATTCGGCGGCGGCGAACGTCAGGATAGGATTGCTAACGGCATAGGAGCATATATTGGTTGACTAAAATTAACTGCTTAACTTAATATAATTAAGTTTGGCAGGCGTAGGCCTGCCAAACTATGGTCTAAAAGCAAGTCAAAATTTACCACGTTTACCGTTATACGTGTTTTTTCTTTCTCTTTTATTTCTTTCGAGACAACGAATATTTCTTTAACAAGAAGCATAAAAGTAATGAACTTTTTTGTTGTTGTTTTGGAGGGTAACGCTGTTGGCGGCGGCCGACGTCCGGATACGATTGCAACGGGACAGTATATTGGTTGACTAAAATTAAGTACTTACTTAACCTTATATAAGTTTGGCAGGCGTAGGCTCCCTTTTTCTTGTATTTTGTTCTAAGCTCGAACTGCTGTCATCCGAACTACTGGTGCGGGGGAAAGCTTTCCTTCGGGCAGCTAATCTAAGCGGAAAGCATTTAGTGCTTGTCAATGCCCTCTTTGAGTAAAACGCGAGAAATCGTGCCCGTGTCGTGTTCGTGCTGTTTCGCGCAGTTTGCGCCCCAGTTAAAGATGAGCCTCACGCTCCGTAAAATAAAATCCAACGACTCGATCAAAAAAAAAGTTTTGTGGGCTACAGACGACGTAGAACTTAGAAAGCTGTCGTGGCACGGGATACCGATACGCGGAGGCAAAACGCGCGCAAAAGCCCCTCCCATGCAGGAAGGCGGGCATTCCGAAAAAAAAAACGCCCTGCCCTTCTCTCTTTGTCAGTGCCCATACGGACAGAAACTGAGGGAAAGGGGGAGGTGAGCACGCGCAGGGACCTCAAAGCGCCAAGCTCTGGTTGGAATCAATAGGGGGCTGACGCCAAGCTTGCTGCTTTTGTCTCTACTCAGTGTTTTACCCCTGTCAGACGGACTGATGTGGTGCACTTCAAAAGAGTGCAGTTCAGCTTGCCGAATGGCACCCCAAGTGTTACGGTGCCCCACGGAGAAACAATGTGTGTCAGTCGCAAATGATGGCGGTAACGATGGTTAAAGTACTATGAGACACGTAAAATGTTAAAGTAAAGGCATAAATGTATCGGCGATATTTTGTCTATATAATAAAGACACGTTACAAAACAACATTACGTTAATGAACGATCTTCACGCCAATCGGATGATTCTGATCTATCGTTGCAAGCCAAGATAAAGAAGATCCAACCTTGGCGTTCCGCTTCGTCCCACGGAGGTTTACAAGGAGTTACTGACGCTGCCTTATTAGACCACGATCATCGTGTTGTGTCGTACAGTTACATGCGGAAACAAATCGAAGCTCTATCCTCCTGTGCTAATCAAGTTAGCATTGGAATGACTGACTTTGTCGTCGTCTTTTATCGCTTCACAGCGGCGCTAATACCGGTACAGATCACCTTAAACTGCAAAACTAAATCCACGCCACTATTCTTTTTTTTTTTGAGGGGGGGGGGGGTTGTCGGTTGAGTGGGCTATAGACGCTTTAAAGCAGCTGTGCATGGGCGCCGCCATAACCGACCTTCAGTTTTTGTTTCCTCTTATTCCGTTCGCTGCACTTCATTCTTACCACAGCAGGGCAAGTTATTGCCACTTTGAGGGCTACTACGTCCTTCTCCCCAGCATAGGCCTGTGTGGAGGCTCGGAAACGTCCGTTTCAGTGGCTTGGCATCTCGGTAAGACAAGAGAAGGTCGGCTATGGCGGCTCAATCTGGCGCGTGTGTAAAGCGTCTATACTTCGTTTCAGCTTGGGTCCAGACGCAGCCGATGCTACAAGCACGAGCGTGTGGCCCTGAACAGTGCCTGTACTGCACGAGCGCGCGTGCTTGGCAGGGACGCTGGAAGCCCGGAGCTCGCGCTTGTAGCATCGGCAGCGTCTGGACCCAAGCTGAAACGAAGTATAGCGCACACCAGCTCTGGAGCACGTGGAGCGAAAGCTCGCGCTGCAGCACCCAGGGTTCCCACCCCTGCCAGTTTTGATCTGGATGAGCATCGTACCGGCGTGCGGTCGTGTATCACTACTGCATGATGCACGTTAAAGACCCCAGGCTAGCGGTTGTACCGCATTGGCTAAATTGCTCATCTACAGCTGATACACCAGGCGCCCACTGAGGGAGACTAACTTCCGGCTGTATAAACATGCACACAACAATTTGCTTTGCTACTCTTTTTTTTTTTTCAATGGCACTCCTTGTTGTTGTTGTTTCTCATGAATTTTTAATTCTGTTAGAATAAAATTAAGGCCACGTTTTTTGTTTCTGCGTTGTTATGTTTTACTGTTGAAAAACGGCTACCGAGTCCACGCACTCGATCGAGTGAAGTGAGCTCGCCAAATTCACTCTGAAGCCAACTGTGTTTGTTCCTCAGGAAGAAGCAGTGTGGCACACTATACAGAAATGACGCTAAAGGCGAAGTGCACTTGGTTGAAACGCCCTAAATTAGCCCGTCTGGTAGGAGTATTAAAGGCATTCCGAAGCCTGAGTAAAAACAAAGGCAGCTAACTTTGCACCTACCGACTAATCATTCCGATCACAGCTCGGCACTCTTAAGTCCCCGTGCGCTCTAATCTCCCCATCTCCCTCACTTTCTAACCGTATGCGGAGCGCAAGTTAGTCTGCATCATCCGCAGGGGTTTGGGTGACGTCAGAACGACGATTCCTGATTGGCTGTGATTGAAAGGATAGTGGGTAGTCCTCAATGCTAGCTGCTTTGAAGGTCTACCCGCTATCCTTTCAATCACAGCCAATCAGAGCCGAGCATTCTGACGTCACCGCAACCCCCCCACCACACACACACACGAAGCAGACAAACTTGCGCTCCGCACAGCTACGCTCCAACTCAAGGTGAAACGGTTTTGCGATAAGACAATCGAGACCCCCTGTAACTCCCGCCCACAGACCGTCGACCTGGTACGCGACCTGGACCAACTAATGGCCGACAACGCCGTGCTGGACCCGCTGTACGACTACTACCTGCGCCGCCTGTCCACGGACGCCCGCGGGGCACGGGCGACGCGCAGCAGCGTGGCGGGACTCACCTACGAGCAGCTCTTCTACGTCAACTACGCGGCCGCCTCGTGCGACCAACGCGGCCCGGGCTACGAGCGACGCCGCGTGCGCTTCGGCGAAGCGCCCGCCCGCGCGCGCGTCAACATCGCGCTTCGGAACCACAAGAACTTCGCCACGTCCTTCGGCTGCCAGCCCAGGAACGACATGAACCCGGCACACCGCTGCTCCGTCTGGTAGAAGGAGGCAAGCGCGCGCGCATACGCCCAATGCCTCCTGTATACTCCGTTTCACTTATTAAAAGTTTGACTTCAGCCGACGCTCTATCCGATCGAGACAATCAAACAGCACGTTGTCGGTTTGTTTTATCACCGGCTAAACCCCCCCCAAAAAAAACGCCGAGAAAAAAAAACGCAGCATAGGGTCGCTTTTGCTGTGCGTGATCGGTTCTGTCGGGAACAGCGAACGCACGAAGACGAGAACCACAGTGATGATGCTATTTTGGCGCCGACCGACTGGCTCCATCATATCACAGCGTCCAACTTAAAAGTGAAACGAAGTGCAGGTATCAAAACCCGGTGCTAAATCTCTCTCTCTCTCTCTCTCTCTCTCTTTTTCGTTTAGGTCACTAAATTGCAGACTGTAGCGCGAGGCACAGATGAATGCTACTCCAACCTTTAAGAGGGACCCGTGTTGTCAGTAATTGGACACGGGTCCCGCTTGAAGGCGGCACATGTGCCTAGTCTGCGGCTGGCCTCAAGTACGTGACGTTGCAAGCGCCGGCCTTGTTACCTAGGGGGTATTGGTACACACCTTGCACGAAGCACACGAAGCGCCGAGTTATCGCCGGGGTATGCCATGCTTGGACACTGAGCGAGCGCGACGTTCCACGTGCACAATCGCAACCGAAACCAATGGTTGCGGACTGCGGGAGGAGCGCGGGAATTACGATGCCAGATGACTGCAAAAGTGCCACCCGCGTTGGACCATCGCATATTTTCAGCGTAGTAAACTGACTGCCCTTTCTGTTCCAACAGCTCGTTTTATTTTCCGAAATCAATACACGCCAAGGGGCGCTAGGAACGTAATTCCGGTAAAACGCGTGCCAGCCTCTTTCTTATTTTTTTGGTAACAGGTGTTGCGCAGTTTTCTGTGGACCGTAAAAACAGTAAAAGCTGGTTCACACACTTAGTTTTGGTTGCAGCCGGGTGTGCTTAAACCGGTTCTTAAGCCTCCTGTGAGTGCTTACGACCGGCTGCCCAGCAGCGCACCCTGTCGTATACAGTACCAAGAGCTTTACCAAGCGCAAGCGTGTGAACCAGCTTTAGGGTGCTTTAGGTATTAGCTTTAAAAATATACCACCCAAAACATCAGCACTCGCAGCGCGCAGAACTACTAAACTCACCCTCCTTCTGAATGCACAGCCGTATATAGAGGGAGTTTGTTCAACGGGAGGAGCGGGCAGAGCCAGGGTGTTCACCAAACGGAGAAAGAGAGCTTGACATGCTCTCTTAGCCAACTAGAAGCCGAAAATAATCCCCTAGCGGTGTTAGCGAGAAGCAGTTTTAATAAGCACGCAAGAGTTAAATCGTAGTAACCATTCATGGTTGAAAATATGGTGCACGTGATGTTTTGATTATGATCATGCAAAAACATGTAAGAATCCCATGTGCCGCTCGAACTCTATTTTGCTCGGACGGAGTCTGACCGCTCGGACAGCAGATTTCCGGCCCTCGGCGCCTGGCTACGGATTACGTCGATCGTTATGCTAGATTTTTCCTCTTTTTGTTTGCATGACCGTGATTGCAAGCTTACGTGCTCCAAATTTCCAGTTACCGTGAGACACTCCGACGCACTTATTAATTTTGGTTCTCGCGACCACCACCAGGGTATTATTTGCGGCTTCCGGTTGGCCACATCGAATTATTGAAGGCGCCTTAGCTGGAACACGCCTCATTTGCCTCCTATACTTCCCGACGTATTGCCAAACTCTCTATACACGGCTCTGCCTGGGTGTTCCAGTCACTTTGCAACTGGCTACAATTAAGAGTAATCCGCATGGAGCAACTTTATTTGCGATCTGGCAGCTGCGACGTCGCTCGTGCGGCACAAAAAGACTGGGGAAGCTGCGGTGTCGGACCGACGTCGCAGCTGCGAATCCCCAACCAAAATCGCACCATGTGAATCAGAGGCTTCGCGCATATTTGAATAATAGGCGGTGTCTGTCTTCAGGAGCAACGGTGTCAAACGGCTATTGCTAAACTCTACCCGCCAAAAGGAAAAAAAAAAAGAAAAAAAAAGCCTCGCACGTTTTTTTGTTTTTTTGGTTTGTGTGTGTGTGTGTGTGGGGGGGGGGGGGGGGAGAGGGTCTTGTGGCAAATAATTACCGGTGCAACCTATGGGAGGCAAAGGGAAACTCGAGCTAGTTTCCGAACGAAAGTGTGGCGCTCAGCATCACAGCGCAAATCCAATCTTCGGGCCGGAAACGGCTGGGCTTCGCTAGTTACCTCGAGGAAGGGCAAGCCCATGCGCAGAACGGTGGCTTTTCATTCGGCGCAGTGCTGAGCGCGACACCTTTTGCTCGTGGACTGCGTTGTCTTGGAAACAGAGTCCTTAAAGCGCCTTGGGCGATGGCAATGCCCTTTGCACGTGCAACCTACGATACAACGAAAACGCGCCTGACCCACGATGTGTGCCGACGCTTCGCGTGAAACATGCCTCCAAGCTGCCGTAATTCAATCTCGAAACCCGAGCGCCGGAGCCTGCGCGTTCTGTGGTTAAAGGGGCGATGCAACAGTCTTTGTACTTTGCGCAAATACCGCCTAGAACGGATGCCTGACGTAAATGACCTATGAAACACGCGTTCGTTTTTCACCCCACGCAATAAAAGTCCAAGAAAAAAATTGAAGAAAAACGAGCAGCGTTCACCCCCTCAACTCGCAACCAGAACAAGCGGCCACGTGATCTGGAGCCGATTATATGCCGCCAATGTTAATCATAGCCACGCGCTGGGGTTGGCAAAGCACAGGACACGCGCTGAGTTCCAGACATTGTTATGGCTCGGCTATTGTCGTCGTTGCAGCGATTGGACACGGGCCACTACCCGAATGCTTCTCGAGCTAGTAATTATCACGAGCCGAAATCGAGCGACCACGCCATGCTCGGGTCCAATCTATGAACCACATTCAAATATCGTCATATGGGTGTACTGCGGTCCCCACGTTACGTCATCAAATTTTGCAAAGGAGAGACTGAATGAAAATGATCGCTTTTGTCCTTGAAATTACACCGCAACAAAGGAGTTTCTTGGCCAGTGGCGTTGCGTGCGAGTATCCTTGAGTCCCACTAGTGCCAGTAAGCTCGTGTAAAGTGAAAAACATTCCAATTCAATATCGTTGCACCGCTCCTTTAATGAGCGCCTGCATTACACGGAATAAGCGATGCAGCGTTATGGATTCGCTCACCACCGAGGAAATGATGAATCAAGAATGCAAGAATTAAAAATATAATGATTGTTGTTTTTGTATGTATGCGTGCGTGGAGTGCAAGCGATGCGTAGCAGCAAGTGTCAACACCACCCCGCAGACTCGTACTTCAACCGTTACAAGCATCGAAATTACTTCTCATCCCTTACATTTATCAATAATTTTGTAAGAGAATAATCACTTATTTAGAAGGTAATTGTAAAGTAATCTTTTACTTTTTTACGTAAGGGAATGGTTGTAATCCGTCCCATTTTCGTTTTCATTCAGGGAGGGAAAAAGAAGCAACTTCAAATATTGGCAAAGGTAAAAAAAAATTTTAAAAGTTACCGGAATTTTCACCGAATCTATCGAAATCGCACTGTCACCTGCACTTACAAAACGCAAGGTCTGGCATTCTTCAGATGCTCAGAGCCTTTCTTCACGAAACCTAAAATCCAAAATAGAGTCTTTGTTTGTTTGTGATATGGTCGTCTCCAAATCGACACTCGTCAGCTTGCTCGCCCACAACGAAGGGCACAGTGATATAAAGAACCGGAATTTCCGTGCAAACAATATTACTACGCAAACTCCCAAAACCGCTGTTTTGGGAGATCATAGTGCACTCGAGCTGGAGCAGCAGATCTGTGCGCGTCTTTTGTTTTTCCCCTTCACTATTTCTTTGCTTACTTAAAGAGATGCTGAACCGAAATCGGGATTCCACAAAACACGGCAGCAAAAGCGTGCAACGGGATGCTACAAACACCAAAACATCACTCATACAGCCATATCTCAAACCGATGACCGTATTTTTTTTTTTTTTAAAGGAGGCGCATTTGACAGATATGGTTACGTCTTGTTTTTCCGAGAAGAAGAGGGAAAGGCCTCGCATCTTCTGCGCCTCGCAGCCTTAGGGGTGAAGAAAAGAGAGGAGGAAATTAGATATCTTGACGTCACGCGCCTCGTCGGCCTCGTTCAATCTCGACGTCTTTTTCCAAAAATACACGGTCCATCCGAGATATCGCCTTACGAGTAGTGTTGTAGGGATTGGAGCGTCCCGCCTACAGCTCCTGCATTGTTTTCTGAAATCCAAATTTCGGTTCACCATCCCTTTAAGTTCATTAGAGAGATAAACGATTTCTTTGTATCAACTTCAGGGACGAACAGGATTCCCACTGGGACGAAGGTTAACTTTTGGGGGAGCTGCGCCTCAATCGGCCAACATTTCATTTCATTTCATTTCATTTATTATACCCTCAGGGCCCGAAGGCATTACAGAGGGGAGAGCAACAAGAAGGTTAATGCAAATAACATAATACATATTAGACACACTCAGTAATAAAGTAATTAGTAATTGTACTTTTAAAGAGCTCAGAATCCGTGATGATGGCGATCGACCGGGGAAGGTGGTTCCACTCCGAGCTAGCTCACGTTTTGGGCGTCGAACGGGTGGGAAACGCCTTGTGAGCGCCTTGTTTTCTAGCCACCCCATCTCGAACCCAATCACGCGTTCAGGTGCCGGCATCTATTTGGATAAAAGTGGATTGAAACGTTGTTCAGCGCGGAGGATGACGTCTTCACATAGAAACGAGGCAAGATGTCCGATGAGACTTTTTAAGATCCAGATGTAGCTCAAGGTCATAAAAAGTGTAAGTGGCGGCAACAATAAACGCTTCCATAACACTTGTGTTTTTGTTTCTTACCCTAAGAAAGTAAGGTTGAAAGTAACGGATTACTTTTTGAAGTAACGGTCCCTTACTTTTATGCAAGTATAATTGTAATTAGTTAGAATTTTTGGCATGGTTAATTAAAAGGTAATTCCCTACTTTTCTTTTTTTCTTATGTCTGAGCGCATGTAATGAATGACACGGCGGCGATATGCGTGTTTGTGACAATTTTGCGAAGCGTAGACTAAACAAATTCGAACAAAGTATATATATATATATATATATATATATATAGAGAGATGTATGTATGTATGTAGAGAGAGAGAGAGAGAGAGAGAGAGAAAGAATGTTTTTTCAACGTGTTTCTTTTTTTCTTCATTTTTTTTTTTCGAGGGGGGATAGATATTTCTTTTGAAAAAAGCCGTAAAAGGTACACTAACGCGGTCTGCGCAGGTGAGTTTTACGGAGTCATGGGGACGTAATATGGGGGGTAATGAACCACCAAAGTTAATACCCGTCCAACAGGTGCAAGGCTACCGGTGCGATAACGAGGGGTACCACCGGTTTTTTCGTCTCTTATCATCCGCATTTCCCCAACGGCTAGCCTTGCGCCAGTTCCACGAGTGGTAACTTGAGCGCACCACTGCGCTTCCCAGGCGCTCGAAATCGTTCTGTTAATGACCGATTTATTGATTTTCGATGAAGCTCAGCAAGTTCCTCATTGGAACCATAAGTTCATTTCCCATCATTAAAAAATGGCACTAACAAATTTTAATTAATTATTCCACTCATCGTGACGATTAGCCACTATATTATGTTCCCCTGGCCGTGTCACTCCCCTGAATAGATCGCATTAATAGTTTTCACGGCATTTTTTTAAAACAAATCTGTAAAACCTAGAAAAAAAAAACTATATACTGTAAACGAGTTACTTTTCGCGGGCTCAATATTTAGCGATTTAGGTCAAAGCTGAAATCTTGGAATAATTCGCGTGTTCAAATTTTCGCGACGCGGTGGGATCTCAATATAGATTCAATGTGCTTACATTTTACCGGAATTGTCCGCGGGACCTAGTTTTCGCGAATTGTAGGCGATTCGCGAAATTTGCGAAAATTAAGTCTTCGCAAAAAGTAAGTCGTTTACTGTATACATATAGCCTGCCAGGTTATTTAGACGTTTGTCTCAACTACCTTCCACGCTGCCTCCGTCTGCTCTACTAAGGGCAGTATTGTTTGAATATATGAAGATTCCGAATGTGATGCCACAGTTAGTATCGGAATTCCTTGCTTTTTCAGGATATGGTTGTCAACTGTTACGAACGTGTCCCGCATGGTTTGGTAGAAGATAAGCAAATAAGCAAATAAACACTATTTAGACTCAAAACACCGAAAGCTACTTGTATGATTCTTAAATTGTCACGTCCACCGCGGCCAAGGTCAGGTGAAAAACAAGGGCCAGAACACTCGTAGTGTTTGTCCCTTCATTTATTAAGCCACAAAAGAAACTTTTTGTTTAGTTAATACACATCTTACTTCATTAGAATAAGCATCGATCCAGGTATATCCTGATTTATACGCAAGTAGATATTTATCCGTAGATTTAAAAAAAAAAACGCTAGTTGACGTTAAAAAAAAAGAAGAAAAGGCCACCATCTCGTTTTGCACGATGCCAAGCAACAAAACTTAGAATTTATGTTTCAGGCAGCGAAATTCGCAGAAGCAGGTTTTATTTTCGTTCATGGTAATCTAAAATTGCTTCCACGAATATGCCCGTCAATCCCAGCGCAGCGAAAAAACAAACAAAAACATATGTCAGCGTCAGAAACAGCTTTCCTCATTCGGATATTTGATCGTACCGAACCAAGCCACTGCCAGGCCAATTTTCCGAAAAGAGGCACAATGAAGATGTGATTTCGGTACCCGATACCCCTGAAACTCCACGAAATTGAAACCTGGGCTCGTTCTGTAAGATTAACATCGGACTTTCCTGTGCTGACTGAAACTGAAAAGGCTTTTCTTCGCTCTGAAAGACGGCCTGGCGGGGACAGGAACAATCCAAATGGCACGATCAACACACTAAGGATTACAACGTTCTCCGAATAGCGGAGACTATACAGGGAGCGGCAAGATGATCCGGCCTGGCGGCGTTCAGGCTGCGGTGACACAAACGTAGCGGGGAAACCGCTAACAACGTTAAACTGCTAAAAAAAGAAACTGGAATGGAATGTTACAATAAAGGGGCACTCAGGTGGATTCTGAGAGCGTCTAATTATGGTGATAACTCAATCCACGAGCTCTAAACATCTTTAAAAAAATATCGAAATTACACTCGTGGTGTTAATGCGATTAAGGCGATCTGCACAAGAATAACAGTAATAATTCCTGGAGAAGGGGAAGGAAAGGAACAGGACAAACACAAATCTCCAAACACAGCTAGGCGACTGCTGCGCGACTGAAGAAATCTGCCTGGTCCTGGTATCGAACCAGGGACCTCTCCTTTTTCTCCTTCTCCAGGGATTATTATCGTTACACTCATGGGCGCCCAAGTTCATTATTAAAAATCTAATCGAACATCGTGACACGCCTCTCTTTCTGGCATTGGAGCAGACACCATGGGGGGCTATGCAAGACGGCGGGACCGGGACATCTCCGCCTGCTGCGATTGGTCAGCGCCACCACCGCTGACCAATCGCAGCAGGCGGAGATGTCCCGGTCCCTACGTCCCGCCATCTTGCATAGCCCCCAGGAGGCGCTGTCGGACGACGTTTTCAAACAATACTTGCTGTAGTACGTCTCTTACACCCAAGCATTTCATTTTTGTCAAAATATAATGCGAACGCTATAACAAGACAAATAATAGCGACGTTCGGAATCTCCACGCAATTAACTATTTTCATTGGCCAAGTTCTATAAAGGTGGCGGGGACCCGAGGATGCCTCTCCCTCCCTCTTCCTCTCCCTCCCTCCCCCTCGGAGAGTAGATAGTGCCCGTGTATTTCTATTGCTCTGAGTTTAGTAGGACGACTTGCCACCTAGAACTGGTCATTTTTATTGACTAAAGCGCAACAGGCAATACGCCATGCCATCAAAGCAAGCTTCTACAAAAAGCACTTGAGTACACCTTTAACTCTTGTCACCGTGAGGCATTCGGTTTCACGGTGAAACGCGCCGGAGCACCTCATGCGGCATTTATCCCTTTCGGCTAGCACTAAACGGGACCAGCTGATATTGCGGCTGACTGATACGTAGGGGAGGGCTGAAAGAACACTGGATCATCATGTATTCTGTTGAAACGCACGCACGCACGCACGCACGCACGCACGCACGCACGCACGCACGCACGCGCGCGCACGCGCACGCACACACACACACAAATGCAATCTTCATTCAGAAAAAAGACGTTTTGCTGTAATCAAAACGTATGTCAACTCGGCGTTCTAATCTCATCTACATTACCTAACAAACGTGCTCTAGCATGGGTCTCCTGGTAACCTTTCGTGTAAGTTCGGCGGCTTGGTTTAAAAAGTTTAGACTCAGTCATTCAACTATCCTAGGAATGAAGAGGGTCAATTATTCTGTCTTATTTTACAATGCGCTCAAACTTTCTTTGTGTCGTTTGAAGCTAAAGAAACGCGATAACAACAACAACAAAAAAAATAACAATCAACACCTCCTAAAAATTTGTCTAACTTCGTCTTGGGGTGGATATCCGCCAGCTTATCCATTAAATTTAAATATTTGCTCGTAACTCCTAAGCAGCCGCCATCAGACCCTTTTGACCTTCTGTTAGAAAAAAGAGAAGAGAAAGTAAGCTTTTTTTTTTTGGTAATTTTAATCTTTCGCTGACCTATTTTCGAACTACGTAAGAACAAATTTTCTAGAAAATAAAATGCCCCACTTTTCTTTCAAACACAACAAAAACAAATTCCCTGAACAAAGACAATATGTTTCTTCGGTAAATGTCAAGACTCAGAAAGAGAGGAGACGGTTCACCGAGATAAGCAAGAAGTGGAAAAGAAACACGTCTTGCGCCACCGCTGCTCGAGACATTGAAAATATATAAATTAGCAGCCTCTTGCTTAAACAAAAAGACAAGACACACAAAACAAAAAGAGCGATAACATAGCCCGGGGTAAGCTCCAAAATTGAAATAAAATTCTGAGTGTCAGTAGGAAAAAAAAAAAGCGGGTTAGCGGGGAGGTACTTTTTTTTTTCTCTCCCGTACATGAGACAGCCGGGTCGGTCATTCCGCAATACGGAAAGCCGATGCCAATGCTGATCAGCTGCCAGCGATCGATGAGAATTTTGTGAGTCGAAAACCCACGCAAGAGTTGACGAAAAAAGAAATTGGCAGCAATGTGTACACACTGCGTGCCACAGTTAGCCTGAATCATATGCGACATCGGCGTTCTGCCGCACCTTGTGCATACAGGTATCCACCTAACACCAAACTTTGCCTCCTGTGTTTGTGCCAACTAAGCACCTTTTTTACATCATGGGTTGTTTCGATGGCGGCCTTTGGACTGCTTAAGGAAACGGAGGGGAGAAAAAAAGGCGTTCCTGCGTTTGGGCGAGTTACGTGGCATACTGAACGCCTTCTAGAGCAAGCTGCACAGCTACTGAGCATCAAGATCAACGCAGCTCGATTGTGCTCTCCAGGAGCCAAGGCGTCCCTCACAAAGTGACAGAGACAGGGCGTCTCTTGCAAAAGCCCTGCCGTGCTCGTTGCCTTCCTTGGTGCTTTGGATGCGCGTGCACGCTGGAGGCTAACGAGACGCCGAAACCTCATGGAAAGTATAGGAGGCTCGCGCTGGGGGTGAGACAACTGAAACTCGATCCTCCCTGCCGTTCCCAGTATGCCAGCGGCTATGCGATGATAAACTGAAAGAGACGAGGACTTGAGGGCGCGCGGCGGCGTCAGGACGCGGAGCTTGGTTGGATTGATTAGTACGTAGAGAAAGAGCCAGCTGCCTCTGTCTGTATACGCACTCTTCGAAGGCGTTCGATTGCCGAACGCCGATGTTTGGCGTTCGCGTTCAAACGCTTTCGAACACTGACTCGAGACAAAGGGCGCTAGCTTGGCGTCTACCCACTAACCATTCGAACCTAGAGCTCGGCGTTCTGAAGTTGGCGCACACTCTCGCCTCGTCTTCTCCCTTCAGTGTCTCCTCGCGTAGAAGAAATGCAGCGTGAGGTCAACAATTACAGCTGTCGGTCATCCATCGTTATAACTTTTAGACAAACATGAGGTTCAACATTCACGATCAATTAAGGGTTTATAACAACCTGTTTATATCATCGTCTCATCCCTAGAAAAAGAAAATGGATCGAGCCAACACTGATACCCCTGTCAGACGGGAATTTTAAAGGCCTTTAGAACAAGCTCCTTTATAAAATCGGCGAACGAGCGCACGCCGTAGGGCACGTGCGCACTCAACATCGCGAGCTGACTGGCTGATTTTATAACGGAGCTTAGTGAAAAGGAGCTTTAGATCGCCGTCTGACATTACTTTTAAGTGCCCTCAGTTTACGAGCACGCTCTCACGCAAGGTGAAGAGGTCAGGTCAACAATTAAAACAAACAAATGCGAAAAAAAAAAACATTTTTCACATATATATATATTTTTTTTAAACACAATTACAAGAGGGTATTTACGGTACGGAATTGGCGCAATATGCCATGAACGGGACTATATTTGCGGTTAGCGTGCAATAAATACGCTCGTTTCACGGAAATAGCGTAAAACAATATTCGCATGTTCCGATTCTTCGAGAGTTTTTCGCACATGCGTTTCACGCTCACTGCATGCAAGCGGACGGGCATTCCACAAATAGCGACAACGTTAAACACGCTGATAATAGCATTAACCTCGACACGACCTACGTTCGATCGTTCGACTCGTCTGTCGATGAGTTTCATGACACAAATTGGCCCACCGGGCCGAGTTGAAGTGAGATCTGGGTGATCCACTTCTTAGGCGCATTCTCGAGAATATCGTACACGGCAAAACCATTCCGACCAGTGAAATCGTGTTAAGTTCGAAACTAGGTCAGAAATCGATCGGTGCTCCTGGCTGGCCGTGCACATGTCTGCTTCACAAAGAAGACAAGACGCACTCATCAAATTCCAGAAATCTCCCACCTCTCCCCTCGAAAAGTGCACCGCCTCGCTTCTATTACGGACATGTGGAATCCCGGAGAAAGCGGGCGGTGCATTCAGGCGTACTCTGGAGTGACTTGAAGCTACTCGAAGCAGCGACGGACTTCGTTACGTAGTGCGTAAACAGGGAAAAGGTATAAGGAGAAACAAATAGCTCTTCTTCGGGTAAGGTCGCACTGTGATTGGTACAATACAGCTGAAGAAAACTAGCACCAATTTGTTAATCCTATCTTCAACTATAGAGGCGGTGACAGGTTACACATTTAGAAAAAGCTCCGTCTCCGATACGCACTGGTTGTTTTCCACCGGACTGTGGCTACACGCGCGATGAAGCGTTACCAAAGGCAGAAAGCTTGCGCTAGAGGCAAAGCGCCTACTGAGATCTTAGCCTACCACCGAATATGAACTTGTTTAGAAACATGTAACCTCACCTCAGCACTTGTAGCAGAATGCAGCGTGCGCCTGAACGGTCACCCAATCGCAAAACAGTGGGGCAAAGTTCGTATAATAATAATACGCAGCAACCCAAAACTAAAATGAATAATTAAAAAGTAAAAAATGACTCCCATTTTTCTTATTCCAGAACAGTCGAAACTGCATTAGGCAGACGACGCAGTGACTGTTGGGATATCTGGCTACGGAAACATTTATTCACGCGTGGCAATAAAAAAAAACTCTATTTTTTTGTTTTTGGCGTTTTAGCGTTTTTATTTAACGTGAGTTTTGGATGGACGCGATTTTCGCGAACGCTTTGCTGCTATGTTTTCTCTTGTGTGACATGTATGTTTATGCTATACAATTATCGTTTCTCCACAGGCTGGAGGCATACGGTCGGGAGAAAAAGATTCGAAGTCCATTCACGAAACTATTTCGAAGTTTCGAAGTTCAGAGGAGGAGGAACGTCGACAGAATGAAACAGAGCGGATATTTGTCACGCAAAGTGATCGGTGCCCAGTTTTTTCGTTAGAGCACACTAACCCCAATGCTGAGTAATATAATGTTTACTATAGTCCGTTGCAACTCAAGAAGGTAGTGCGAGGAAAGGAAGGCCGGGGAGGAGGCAGCAGACGGAATGCTGGAAAGGAGCAGACGGAATGCTGGAAAGGAGAGGAGGAAACCTCCTCTCTCTCAAACGTTTCGCCTGCTTCTTCCTCTCCGGCCTTCCTTTCCCTCTCCCTACCTTCTTTGAGTTGTAACTGACTATACAGTGTGTTCAACGTGCCCGAAATCTGGATAATTGGTGCCTGCCACAATTAGGCTGTAGCAAACTGCAACTAAAGTCACTGAATCCTGGGAAAGTAGCGCCAAGATCCCCCTTTCCGCATGGTCGCCATTTTGGTTCATGGAATGAGCAGTTTCTCTCTGACCTCTCAATTATTGGTGAACCGATGCAAATTTCCGGTGACAGGATGCTTCATGAAGACATTTCTTGAATACCGAGATTGTGTTATCCAAACACCGGCAAAACAATCGCACATCTTCGCACCTTCACCACATGCGGCGTTGGTGCTGGTTGGCATTGAAAAAAAAATTACGTGTCCTCGAATACACAAGAAAAACACTATTGCAAGAGAACTGCGGAGATAAGCAGGATTGATAACTTGATTGCATGCATGATATTTGCGCGACTGGTTCAGAACGATCTTTTCGAAGCTTGGAAGATTTGCTTGAACCGAAATGGCGACTGCCATGGCAAATGAAACCCATCAGCCGATCCCCTTGCGATGTTTGATCACCCGTATGCTAGTGCTGCTTTGTGTCCAACTAGCAGGCAGGGAAGGCAATGGCGCTACCTTTCCCAGCATGCAGTGACGTTTAACTGCAACCACACCGTCCAGGTTCGTCGTACACGCTCACTCGTGGAGAAGAGAACGGGAACGGAAGAATTCCCAAAATCATTCCCGCGCCGCGGTAGGTACACATAAAGCCCCTTTATCCTCGAAAAAGTGACGCCATTCATTGTTGTGGAAATGCTCGAGACACGTGCCGCGCGCCACTTCTGGGAAGAACATGGCGTCTGAAATGTAGCTCGAAGCTGCGCTGTGCCGCCATGATCTTCCCAAGGGCTGCAGGTTGCACGTGCCTCGTACGTACATGCATCGACGCACCTTGCGCTACTTTTCAAAACATGAAGGGGCTTTAGGTGCACACACACACCCGCCAACCCAACGTCGGCGATTCTTTATACCTGCGTGGCTCGAGCTCTCAGTAGTTGGTCGGCTCGTGCATATACCTGCATAGAGCAACAAAATAAGCTACGTTCGAGCAAATATGTTCAGAGTATTCACGCTCCCTTCTTTCTTGGGGACGTCGCCATGTTTGTGCTCCATGCAAAAGTGGGCGGCCATTGTTATGCTTGGAAAATTAGACTTCCCGAGTTTCACATACGGTGTCGGATAACACTGTAACGTTTAGCAAAACGCGCTAACCTTTTGCTCTGTCACGCCGCGGACCGTTGAAACATAGCTAGAGGACAGAAAAGCGTTTCCTGCAATCTAAAACAAAGCTTCAGACAAACGGCAACAAGAATTTTAGGTACCCAGATGGCTGACGTGTCGTTGTTCTGAAGCGCAGATAATTTAGTGACGCTATAGTACACACCTGTGATTGCCGGAATCTGTAACAAGTTTCGCTCTCACAAAGATTTGTTTATGATGGTCAAGAAATGTGTGTTTCAAGCGCAATGAAAATACCCCTCAAACACACACTCACACTCAAACCTAAAGATAAAAAAAAACGCAAGTATACAAGGGATAGCGATATCGATATATTTTAAACGAGCTTGATTACTCTGTCTACGATAACATCCACCGGTTGGATAGAAGCACGAAGAGACCACCGTAAAAACACTGCAGAGGTTCAGCGTTGCATTTTCAAGGCTATTCTCGCTACGCACCAAAGTGCCAGACCGACGCGCGTACTGTTTTTCGCCAGACCCACCAACAATCGACAGCTGCATCCGAAACAAAAACGCCACGTTCGGGGAACAAGCACCGAACAACAACAACCTAGGTCGACCGCTCACCTTATAGTAGAACTTCCAGATCGCCAGAATCATGGCCGTAACGTCCGACAAGCGTCTTTCCCGACGGTGACCAAGAGAAGCATTCGAAGGTCCCCCGCGCGCTTCTTTCAACGCCGGCGGGCCACGCAACAGATCGGCGGGTCGCTCGCGAGTCTTGCGCGTCACTCACCCCACCCGTCAATCACGAAATCACGACCCCGGGCGCCTCGACACTTTTTCCCAGCGAGTTTGAGAACCAGGTCGCGTCCTCCAGTAGAGAATCAGGTAAAACAGCATATCCCCCAACGACAACCACGGGCGCGTCGGCTGTCAGCACTCCTCAGACGGGGCAGCTGTCGGCACAGGGCGCATCACTCTTTCCGCGCCGGTGAATCAGTGATGAGCGGCGGCGGTCGACGGAGCGCTCTTGCACACTCGGAGGCCGGAGGATGTCTGCGCGAGCCCTGGGCGCGGCGCTATGCTTTGGCGCTGCCCCGGGTTGCAACCGCGGCTGCGGGGGAGAGTCACGACCAGAGCTATCTTTAGAAGGGCGGGCCGCGAGTTTGCCACGTGCCGCCGCGGTTGCTTGTCTCTGGCGAGGCGTGGGATAGCCGCACCAAACTAAACACCCGCTCACATACACACACACGCGCACGCACACAACACCCGCCGAAAGAAGGAGTGAGGGGAGGGAGAGGGCCGAGCGAAAGAACGCTGTTGTTGTAGGTGGGGTTGAAAAGTCGAAACAGTCGCGAAAATCAAGCAACGCTTTGAGATACTTCGCAATTGTTGCCAGCTAACTGGAGATATGCACCTCCTCGGTGTTCCGTTTCAGGAAACCTTGTATGTCGCGTTTCTGTTTATTGCTAAATAGTTGCGTCAGTGTCCTCCAGCATCAGATCTTATCTTTCATAGCAAGCATCATATCAGGTACCATAGCAGTTATCACGTTTTTTTCCCCGTATTTGAGATGATAGCTATTGAAATACACTATAGATAGGTGGCACAAGCAGCCGCCCGGTTAAAAGGGGTTTTGCCGTATAGACGATTGCAAGCAAGGCATCTGGCCGCCGCCATGTTTTTGCTCGTGTGAGCGAGCACGTGCAAGTACAAGCCTGCCAAAACTACCTTCACGCGCGTGCAGCACGTGCTTGTACGCTTGGGGCGCCAGTCGGAAACTCATGTTTGCAGAGGCCTATAGATCCATTCATCTACCCATGGCTGCCCCGTTTTGTTAACGCTGAGGTGCAGTGGCTTTAGCAGGGGGCCAGAAGGAACGGACCCAGCCATATAAATCTTCCCGATTCTCGGGTTCACGTAGGTTGGTTTTAGGCTAAGATGCTGCCGCTCCTCGTCCACGTAATCGCGCGAATTGAAGCAACAAATAAACTCGAGCAGTACGTATGTGAGTTGGCGCATAGGAAATTTAGCGAAAGGATTACTGTTCAGCATACTGCCAGCGAATCAAAGCGGCAACCTGGGTTGCCTTGCCAGCCTCCCGGGAGACGCTGCGGCGTAGATATAAAGATAATCCGGAGCTCCGAAATTAAAAGCGGATCCTCTTCCCTTTCCCGGACCGTCTACCTCCTTCCCCGAGTCTTATTTTCGGCCTCACCTGAAGACGACGTGCATCGCATCCGCATAACGGCGCCTCTCGAAATAGAACACCCACCGCGAGGAAGTCGCTCGTTTTCGGCCAGTTTGGGTAGCGATCACGACAGAAAAATGGCTTGGCCAGCTCGCCCAGTTTGGCTCAAGACGGATGACCGCGCAGCGCGACTCAACCTCGGAAGAAATGATCCGTCCACGAGTGGGAAAAGAGTCATAGGATGTATCCACTGGACGCGGTATCTGAGTGTGCAGTTCACAGTGCATGCTCAGAACGAGCTCAGGTCTGTAGGCCGTTAAGACTGGCATTACTGATGGAGAAGAATGCACGTGGCGGAAGAACTGTGAAGGCTCGCCGTAAGCACGCGCGGCCGCGGACTCAGCTATGGCCACCAGTGAATACTCGCCATTGGCGACAAGACGTTTCAATGGCTCCCTCTTGCAGTTCCTACCTGTGACATCACGATCATTACTATCGGCTACCAAGGACGATTTCGATTGTCTAGCGTCTAGAAATCACAGTGGAAGCTTGGTGTCATCGCGTTCTTTAACTAACAACGTCATCGCTGACCAGTCTGATATATATCTTATTTCAGCCGATGAAAGCAGAATTTGTCCTACTCAAGACGTCATTTCGAGGGTTTGGTAAATCATGGAAGACCGACCACAGCAACGCTTTTGGTCGTGCACACGGCCAATACTCTGGGTGGCACGTTTGCCCAGCTGTCCAGCGGAGTGAACATGGTAAGAACTGATGTCTACTGAGTACAGCCCACATGATCCGCTACATGAGTATGACAGCCTGTAAATGTATCGAGATAAAATATTAATTACCGACGGCATTGCTGTAGGAGAGTGGGGAATTCTACCAAACCTCCCCGTCCGACAGAATGTCTGGGTGACTATGGCTTTTCCACGATTGCAAAACAGTGCCTCCGTTTGTGTGTTCTGTCTTCTCCTTTCATCGGGACGTCTACCAACCTTAATATTTTGACCAAAAGTCTGTCACAAGGAATAAAAAAAGAAAAAACATTCGACGACAAGATGAGCTTGCTACATGACAGCATCGATTTTTATAGCTCATTTTACAGCCCACCTTTCTAATGACTACGGATACCCAAGAGTGCCTTCCGTGATATCATTTACGGAAAGCTTACTCCTGCTTGCCCCTTCACAGACAGCTCTTAAAGACCCTTACGAACACTAGAGCGCTTTCCCTAATAGGTTTTACGGAATGCATTTTCCTGTCCGTGCTCTAACGCACTCCCAGCAATCAGCTTTGCGGAACGACCTTTTGTTTGCGGACTGGGTACGCGTTAAAAAGTAACGTTCAGTTATTAGGATTACGAGTGATCCTTCCGGCAGCATAGGCACCCAAAAATTCATCCGTTAAAAAAAATGGTTTTTTTTTCTTTTTTACAGGGGTGCACGGTGTCCGGAACGCGTAGCCGACTGATGTGTTAAGCGCGATTCAAATTAACGCGCTTTTGTGCGCGCGTAGGCCGTGTGGTTCCCGGAAATTGCGTACTTCGTGACGTCGCGCTGATTCTTTGCGCCTTCCGGGCGCGCAAAAGAAAGTTGGATGATAACAGCTTTTTCTGAACGCGCACGAAAACGCATTGTGACTTAGTAAGGCGCTCCTCTCCCGGCCAATCGGTGGAGGGCACTACTTCCGGCTCCGCGTTTCTTCGCCGTCTGGCGCAGATGCTCTCCGCTCGCCAAAGGCGCACAGTCCTAACCAACGCGCTTGTTTGTGACTCAGAAAACGCCCCGGAAACAACAAAAACGTCACGACAATACGCAATTTCCGGGAAGCGCACGGCCTACGCGCGCACGAAAACGCGTTGGTTTGGATCGCGCTTTAGGCGTCCTATTCCGCCCATGCATCGAAAGGGCTCGCGAAGTTGCAACAAAATGACGTCGCAGGAGCCGGAGTGTCATGCCGTCGGATGTCGCGATCCTGGCGGTTGGTCGTAGAAATACTGGCGAAAAGCCCGAGCGAGCGCGAGCGTCGCTGCAATCGCGGGGTCCCAACTGCCGGCTGCCGAAGTTTCCACGCACTGTCACAGTGGAGAGCGACCCGCAGCAGAACAGGCGTCAGCTGCGTCCACCATCGCTGCCGTGACACCGCCAGGATAGCGGTCGGCGAGGGCGTACTATGACGTCATCGAGCGGAAATCGACAGACCACTTTTCTGAACGCACTAAACATACGAGTCGGAGACGCGTTCCATGGCTCCATACCAACACCTCCCAGAGAAGCAGGCCGTTCTACCACATTTGCTACGTCACCGGAGACGAGCGCGGGGCGCCGATTGGACACGATTGTTGCCTCAGCTTTCGGCTGGGACTCGTCTTCTCAGTGATTGGACACGAGCACCAGCCGAACGCTGACGGAGCACTCGGGTCCAATCGGCGCCCGCCGCGGCCTCTGGTAGTGGTGACGCAGAAAATCCAGCGGTACGGACCCTCTTCTCGGTATGCGAACGCAAAAGGAGACAAGGGACATACACATCTTGGCATGCGTTCGCATACCAAGATGTTGAACTAACACCCTCTCCTAATTCTATCTAGGTACGGATTCGTTTGTCTAGGCGGTGGTGCGTCAAACACGACGGACGCGCTGACGCTCTTACGGGAGTTCGCACTCTCCGCATAACATGACGGACGACGCTGATGCTCATTACGGCCGTTTAGTTACGTCCAGATTCCCTCTCCTTTAAAGAGGTATCACTTTTCAGGCGGAAATACTTAAAATATCTCAACTAACTATACCGTTGTCATTTAAAAACTGTCAGATTCCTTCTGTTCCTTTAAAAAGAAAATCTAATTTTTCAGGCAAATAGAAATATTTATTAAAAATTTCTACTAACTATACACGTTGTCACCTAAAAAAAAATGTTGATTGTGAATGGTTTATACCAGTGCTCTCAAACTCATTTGAGTGTGGGGGCCAGATATCCCCCCACCCCCAACCTGAAAGGTTGAGGGCCGATGTAAGACGCGCGGGGGGGGGGGGGGGCAGAGATTTTGTGCCTTTATGCTTTGATTTGCTTATAAGACTACTTTGAGCCTTGACCTGATATGATAAGAATAAAAATGACACCGCTCCGCCAACGTGCTGGCATTTCTAAAAGAAGAAGCACTGTCGTTCCCGTTGCTCAATTAACCCAGGAATTAACCAAGCTCAACATGTCTCGAAAAACAAAGAGTTAATATGATAGTTGTTGTTTTCCTGACGCTATTTACTACAGCACTCGCACAAATACTTGTCTTTTAATCGTCATATCTTTCTGAAGGCGAGAATCCCGAGCTCGTAGCTTTATTTTTGCCAGTTGGTCCTACTGATCGAGAGTTCGTGCAGACGAAATGCATCCTTCCAAGAATAGCTTGCGCTTGCAGTCTAGTAGCGGAATTGTTGTACGTTACAGAAAGCTGGGAAGCAAAATATAAAGCGTAACAAAAGGAAAATGAACACAGATAAGTATAAACTCTGTGAATACATTAGAAGAGCAGGGCTAATTTTTGAGCGAAAATGAATCGGCGAGATGAGATCACAATGGTACATGCCATTTGTAGCGTTCGAGACATTGGGACCGGGACTCGTAGCCGGCAGCCTGCGGGCCGCGTCCCAGCGAGCCGGCCGCATGCGGCCCTCGGGCCGCGTGTTTGAGACCCCTGGTTTATACAGTGCGCAAAGTATCTAATACAAAATTCAATTGCTTTTTTTAATAAAAAAAGTAAGACGACGCTTTTACTTTTGAAGAGTGTAAGTCATAACATATCCAATAACCCCTTGTTAAACGCACATCCAAGTGTGACGTCATGGAGGCTACATACGCGCAAACGAAAGCGCTCTAAACGGATTCAGAGGCCTTCTCTGACGTCACGTGACACTATTACGTCACGCGACACAAAAAGGTCACGTGACATCACGCCATCCCGTGACACTGAGGTGAAACGGTGCCACGTGACGTCAGCTGACACGATGACGTGACATTGTGAGCTCACAGGACGAAGTGATACTGCCACGACTTTTATGGATTCACAAAACCTTCGCAATGCGACCTTCGGTGGCCTCATTACTGTACCTACCAGAGGAGCGCGATGCGACCTGTAAATGCTAGGCATGTGCAACGCCTTTGGGAAATGACAAAGAGACAGCTAATTTTCTCTCTTTGCTACGGTTCTGATGGGAGGGAGGGGGGAACGATTATAGTTGGTCAACAAAAGCAGTCTTTAGATGGCACGAACTACAACTACTACTACTACTACTAACCTCCTCCCCCTCCCCTTTTCTCTGCATCGACGCGTAGAGGTCTTTAAGTATAAGCACCCGACCAAACTGATCCAACTCTTCCTTGGCGCGACCTTTCGGACCACTGCGAAACGGGTCACGTTAACCTCGCGGTGCCTTTGACGGTGGCGCACCGATGAGGACAGCGAAGACTCCGCCAACCGAGAGGCAAGGACGGGCGACATCCCCGCTCCTTCGATCCCAAACAGTCCGCACTGAACCTCGTTTTCCGCTCGGCAACTCACTCCACCAGCGCGTCACTAACAACCGGTACATAGACCTGCCACGTGATTTTCATCCGGGGCGTCACCGCTGGAGCGGGAAAATCCCATCAAAGCGATCAGGAACTCGAACGCGGCTCGCGATTCGTTGACTCCTGTGTACAGACGTGTACGCACTCTGGCGTCTAATACAGTTATAGGATGGCGTCGGGTAACCTTCGGATGAGTATCATTAGTTATGACTCAAATTAGTAGCTCCAACCGACGACATGGTATTGCGAAAGTTTGCCGAGTTTCGAAACGACCGTCCGGTCCTGTAAATACATACGTGCGCTGTTGCAGGAACAATCGCGCGTTGTGCTGTTGCGAGTAGCGCGTACACCGCCGTCATACGTGGCATTCGTATGGCTGTTTATCAACAAGAAAGAGAAAAAAAACTCTATTCGATGCATATGCATTTTTGTTGGTGGCGAGGACATGTGCGAGTACTATTCCAGAAGAACCTTCAAAGTCAACTTTATTGACCGAGTGTTTACAGTGGGGCAAATCAGCTTGCCTCGAAATAGCATTTCATAACGCCAACGTCTTCAGTCTGGTATCCGTAATATTAATAACGCGCTTCCTTCCTATCTCTCCTTTACAAATAGAACCTGTATTCGTCATATATATGCCGGCTTCCTTCTACCCCACCTTTTTACCTCGCATAGTGCTTCATTTCAGATTCAAACTATCATAACACAAACTATCATACCACGAGCGCATACGCTTAAAACTGACTTCACTCTCCGCGCCTTGTGTGTCTTATGTCGTCGGTGTCTTATGTGTCTTATGTCTCTCTTTTTTCCGGCCCAGGGCTTCAGGCGAAGTGCATATCCACCGAAGGATTACTTAATATTTCCCGAAGCATACGTACCGTTGACCAAAACATCTAAAAAAAAAACAAAAAACGTCGACCTATGCTTGCCATTAGGACAACTCGAGCAGGCTGTTAAACCTAAATATCCGAGTGGCCGCATCGGCCAAAACAAAGAAAACAGCTGCATATTTCAGTAAGGACCCACCGCGTACCGCGATTCCACCTACGCTAGCGCGCCTCCTTCCGCAAGTCAGCGATTCTGGAGACAGCAATAACCAGCCCACGAGAGACTACCGACGCTAATGAAAGCCTGGTGATGGTGGGCGGAGAGTGCAGGAAGGGAAGTCATCCTAGGACAACAACGAGGGACAACAACCCAACCAACGAAATTTCTCCTCGGGGTGGTGGTGGTAGTAAGCGTAGCAGTATTAGTAAAGAGTAAAATAGAATCCGTGTCAACGATTTTGCGGTACATAGTGAACACCAGCGTAGCTTCCACTGTGCAGCAGCTTCGCACTGCTGCGAAAACACGCGGTTTTGTCTATTGCGCCTCATTTGCATGCGCTCACGCAACTATCTTCGACAGAATTGGAGCACTGTGGAAGCTAGGCTAGCTTTCACAACGTAGCGCAAAATAGATGACGCCGAGTATAGCTGATAGTGGAAACGCTTCACACACGCATAATAAAAAGACGTTTGCCCGTCTTCAAACCTGGCTTTCCGGAGTGGACTGCGAGTAGTAGTGATTATACGAAAGCAAGGCCGATACAAAGCGGTTAAAACAGAAACCGGGATGAACCCTCATAATGCAGTCGATCTTAAAAGGACGACGATGGCAAGACGAGGAATGTGAGAAGATATTCGACAATAGCAGTATACGGTATAATAGAACGAATATATGTTATCCGAATAAACTCCACTAGTCACCGATGATGCGGTAAAGAGTCGCCTTGCCGGGCGGGCCTCCATCTCGCATTTTTGTTTTCTGACATCACGCATCCGGCGGCAGGGACGGTTACTGGAAATGCGGGCGTGGGTGCGACGGGACGGACCACCCGCGATCAGAGGAAGCCTGCGGGGGGCATAAGATACACAGTAGTCGGCGCATTGGTGGCATTCCTCGCAGTGAGGAGGAAGAAAAACATGCCTCCGCCGTTCCCGGAGTCGTCAGGCTCGCGGCGGGAAACTGCGGTCGCTGACTGCGGTTCTAAAAGCGGCTACTTCGGAGGACACGCCCCCTTAGCCGCACAACGGAAGCCGACGCACAGGCGGGGGCCAAGATGGCACAGGCGCTAAAGAGTTGCCTTAGAGATGTCATCATCGCGTAGGCGAGTTAACTGGCATTCGGCCACGCAAAGACTCTGTGCGACCTAAGGATAAAATAAAAACAAAAACAAAAAAGAGAAAATGGTCGGCAGGTGAAGGAACAGGGAGAAGCAAACGGACAGGAAGCTGGAGAAACAAAGCCGGAGACGGATTGTACTACCCCTGACACTCGTCCGAAACTTAAGCCAAACCCGATGCTAAGTGGTTGCGCCAGACGGGAAAATGGAGTGACACTTCTTGTTAACATATCGTCCGTCTCTGTCGTTTCTCTAATGTTTGTTTCGGTCAAAGTGTTCGTTTCACCGCGCAATGTCGCACACTGATATAGCAGTTTACCTCCGGGCACCGTGTTTCAGGGTGTCGAATAAGGAAGGGGACGCATAACGCCGTGGAGTTGCGATACGACGAAGGTGCAAGCACGCCTCAGACAGGTTTTGTATACGAGGTCCAACAAGGACATGGGCTCATGAACTGCCTTGTTCTCTCTAGCCGGTGTAAAAGTGAACGAAAGCCAGTCATTAGGACACTATGATTACGATTCGCCTACCGCCGTGTGGTCGGTATTTGGGGCTGTTCAGTTAATTGTTCAATACAGACTTGTACACGCTATTAAAAAAAAAAAGTAAGGAATTACATTTACACTTACACAAGGCTAAATTGTAGCTACCTCATTACATTTACAATTACGCTTCCATTCAGGTAAGTGACCGTTACCATGAAAATTATTCCGTAAATTTCGCAGCGTTACTTTCTACATTACTGTCCTAAAGTAAGACACAAAGCACAAGAGTGTTTTGGAAGCGTTTCTTGTCGCCCACAGTCACACTTGTGTGACCTTGAGCAACAGCTGGCTCTCGAAAGTCTCGTCGGACGCCTTGCCGCGTTTTAGAGTGAAGATATCGTCAGTCGCGCTGAACACCCTTTCAAGTGAAATACTCACGAATGCTTGACGCACTGCAATACGTGCTTCTTGAGAAAAACGAAACAACTCTCTGCGTTGGTGAAAGCGCCAAGCTTCCTTGATACAACTTGGTTTGACGCTGTTAGAATTGCAAAGCTATAAAAATTGTATTACAGATAATTAAGCCTCGAATAAAATCAATGTGTGCGAATATATTATATAAACATATTTTAGCCGGCAAATATCGCCAACGGTGGTGCAGGAAAATAGCAAGACACGGTAATTACACGTAACAACTAAACATTAGTCCTGAACAGATGCCATGCCTTGGTTGAGACGTCGGTGAATAAGAGGATGGAGCTTTTCCGATATATAACCAGCAAAACCACCGGGGGTCCCTCACAAAACAAAACTATAATGTCGAATAAAACAGAAATGTAGACGCATGTATGCCGTGCCTACCGCTTCTTGATGCCGTCCAAAATGCATGTAGCACGGGTCGGCCGTACCACAGCTCAGTGTTTTTCGGCTAAATGCCAGATGAGGCAACGGCAGCATCGCGTCCCCGCAGTGACAGCAGTAATACTAATTTTGTGGATTACGAGGTTCAGTAGAGTTTTATCTTACCTCATACTTCCACGCCTGAAAGGTGTAAGCAAGCACCTTCATTCTTAGGCCGATCATCCAGGAGCTAGGGTGCGCGATTCTCACTCCGCGGTACCACCACCAGTGAAAGTCGCAATATATTACCGACAACGTGTCCCAATATCCTAAAATAAAAAAAAATAAAAAAAAAACACGTGACGCACGAAAATGGTGAGAGGAATGCAGCCAACCTGAAGCTTTTATTTTAGGAGAGCAGGCGAAAACCAGCACAAAATCAAATAAACATTCCAATATGTTTTGAGCAGCACGCCAGTTAATGTCACATCCTTCTCAGTCGATTTCTCTGTTGAACTCTGTTCAGCAGAAAACGAAGCGTCCCCTCCTGTTGTGACATTATGCAAACTGCCGTAGTCACTATATCCGAGGAGAGCATTGTTAATTGTCTTGACCTTTGGAAGGCGCGCAGTCGACGATGTTTGTATGTGTGTGCGTGTGCGTAGGCGTTGTAAAAGGAAATTAGGGGGAAAATGAGAGCCAACAGTGTAGGCGCACAGGGCGCATTTGTCACTGGCACTTGCGTGAAGGAGTGGAGGGAGCAAAAGAAACGCCACGCACATCTTTCCTACACCAACTCGCGTGCAATTCGACATTTTTCTTTTTCCTTTTCGTTTCCAGGAAACGTTTTGACCTCGAGAGTTTGCCTAATATTGTCTGCACCGAGTCAGGTGCTTTGTAGCAGTGTGCTTCGCCGTGGGCGAGCAAGCTGACGAGTTCCAATTTGCAAACAAGCAAACCACGAAGGAAAGAAGAAAAAAAGGAAGATTCCAGTCGAGGTTTTTAGATGACTTGGAGAAAAGTCTCCAACGCCCGAAGAACGCCAGGCCTTGCGCTCTGTATGTGCAGGCATGGTGCAGGTGACAAAGGGATTCCGGTGGGGCTTACCCATAAAAACTCTAAACCTACCATTACAAGAAAAGATATATATATATATATATATATATATATATATATATATATATATATATATATATATATATATATATATATATATATATATATATATATTTAGAAACGATTTTTTGTTCTTGGGGTCTTATATTCCCGCTTTTTTTCCCGTGAATGAAAATGAAATGTAACGCGTTACATTAATGCTTTTACGCAAATAAAGTAAGGAAATTACTTTACAGTTAATTTGTAAAATATGTAATTATTCCGTTACAAAATTACTGATAAATGTAAGGTGTTACAAGTAATTTCGTTACGTGTAACGGATTACGTACAAGTATGGTTCAATAAAAGAGGCGTTTCTTAATACCTGTGGCATGCCCCATTTTTTACACGGAATTAAAACGCTACTTTGTGTATACTGATACAAAGTAGTTCAAAGCGACGCAAACGTTTCAAACCCGCATTTAGAAGGAGTAAAATAACGGCGTAAACAGACCACAGATCGACAAGGAACAGCTGATAAAGGTACGTACATTTTGGCGTAATAATGGTTACAGTCGCGGAGAAACTACAAACTACTTGTGTGTCCGCCGAGAAACAAACGAACTACACGTCTAGGAATGTTATTTTCTCGCTAGCGGTGTCTATCCGCGCGTACCTCTTCCTGGCACGCGGTAACTGGATTACACTCCACTCAGCGCCTGCGGCTCGGCTTTAGCAGCGCGCCTGTTGCTGATACCGTACCTTAATAACTAGCTACCGGCCTCGTATTTTCCAATATCAAAAATGAGAGTGAGCCATCGCTGCGAGAAAATCCTGCCTGAAATTTCAAAATAACAAAACAAAATGCGCCAAGGGCCAAAAGAAAATGATTATTCTCTTTAAAACCTTCTCCCCTTTTTTTTTTAAACTCGTCTTCGACGAGCCGTTCTCTTTCAGCGCACCGACGTTGATCTGGCAGCAAACTCTATGAGACAATATATAGAAACAAAAAAGCCAAAACTAAATTATTATTCTTAAGCGACGTATATTTTTTTTGTTGTGTCTACGTTATCCTCGCTATGCAAGGGTAATATACTATATATAACAAAACTAAATCGAGGATGACAGCCCATGGTAACGTCGTGCCGCAGCGATGAGATACCGCGGCAGCTCGACATAATGATGTCAACAAAACACGAGAAGGCTCTTTTAGATTCAAGGACACGGGTTTAAAAATTAAAAAAATAAAAACCACAAGTTACAAGATGTAAATAAAATATTTGGTAAAATATAATTCCCCTGTTTTTACGTAAACTTAAAATGACAGCGCATATCGAGGGGCACGCACAGCGTCGCGATCGCGAGCTGACTCGCCGATTCTTTAAAGGAGTTCGTGCTCGAGGCATTTTAAGTGCCCGTAAACAGGGGCATCACATACTGACGGCACGGAAGCATTAGGACCGACACACCGCGATTCCCCTAAGCTAAGGAATTCCGTCTGTCGTTAAGACTATTAGGACCTCTATCCCCGGCAGCCTAACAATGTTAATCCGCTTATGCACGTGACAAATCAGCTTACAGTTCACGTCACGAAGGCTCATTATCATTAGAACAGGAACAGACTAGAAGGAATTAGTATATATCCAACTCAGGATAAAGTTCCCTCGAGACGAATCAAACATTTCGTTGCAAATGAGTACGGGAAACGTTTGACAATTTTGGTCCGGGCCCCTTGCATCCGGTCACGACCAAGACCGAATCGATTTCTAAACACCAAGGTTTCTAAACAAGAATAGTTCAAATCTGTCATACGACCTTTTTTATTTTTACTTTTTTTTCTTTGTACAACAGGGTTTCGTTTTATTCTCGCAGCAGTTGACCCGGAAGGGAACACAAAGATTTCCCGGCGGAATGACCCATTCATCTGCACAATACCGCGCAACATGTACCAACGAAAACACTATTGATTCGTTGCGAAAGAGCCCGGAACAACAAGTCATATAGCTAGCAACCGAACAACAAAAATTGCATGCAAGAATCTGCCCCCCCCTTTCCCCGAAAAAGAAAGAAAGAAAACACTGGAGCGACGTTACTAAACGGAAAATGAAACTCAAAGCAAAAGGTTCTCAGAGAAGAAAAGAAAAGAGCAGTTCAAAACGACGGCTTTCTCCCCAAGCGGTAAACATCCCATCAACCAACACCCAAATGTTTTTGCCAAGCTAAAACACAAAACCAAACAGAACATAAACGAAGAAGCCAGCGTGCCGTGAAAAGCATGCGCCCACATTATCCAAATAAATCGTAAAAGAAAAAAAATAATAGAGCACGCGACCGCATAAAAACATCCGGAAGTGACGTCGGCAAGGGGGAAACAACTATCGCGGCTGTGGTAAGTCTACTCTCTCGAGGGAACGTGGGCTAAGTCAATCACTAGGCACCCAGCTTTCTGCTCTCCTCCAGTGGACTTCCTTCGCTCCAGAGAGCGCGTCATAACAAGCTGTTATGTTTGCACGGTTCCTTCGACGACGGAACGACGAAAGGCACTTCCGGTTCGAAGTGCCAGCGATACACAGGTACTGTTTACCTCGTGTATTTCGAAAGCAGCGGCTAAAAGAAGACCTATTGACGAAGTAGCTGAGGCGGCGAAGGCTTTCGGGCACGCTGGAAAAGAACACCCCGGCCAGGTATGAATCAAGTTCACGGCGCCAGCTTCAACCGTTTACGACGTCGAAGTAGGCGAACCGGAGACTGAGGCGCCTTCGCAGCAGGCCGCCGGAGAGGAGCCTCGGTGGCACACTTGGCTCAGGGAGAGACTTCCCGCTTTTTTAGCTCCCACTTATTTACGCGAAAACAAAACAGCTCAATCTTCCGAAGATACCCGCGCAATAACCGTCTAAAAGTCAGAAATACAGGCGGCGAAAGCGAACCTGGCGTGCCAACGTGTTTGCAAAAAGGTAACTAGGTAATGATGAACGCGTGGCTTGGGGAATTAAAAGAGCGAGCCACTGTTCTCCCATCTCCCCCGACTTTCGCTTACCCTCCCGCCCTTCTGACATTTAACACCTGGACGAAACTCATTAGCGAAATGCCGGCACAAAAAAAAATTGAATATTTAATGCAGCCTTAAATTTTTTTCTTCTTTTTAACGGTGTAAGCAGCTGTTGGGGAGGCCTTTGCAGCAAACCCCGTGTGTGTTTCGCGTACGTCGTGGCCCGCTAAATTTAGCGGAAAACTTATTTCTACGCTAAATTTAGCGGGGGAATCACTCTGTCGTGACATTATAAAGTCACAGTGTCAAGTGACGTCATGTCACATGACGTTTCAATTTTCCCGCCGAATTTAGCGGATAATTTCTCCGCTACGTTTAGCGGGAATATAGTGCCACGTGACTTCATGGTGCTGCGTGACGTCACGACCCCACGTGATGTCATGGCGTCGATCACGTGACATCGACACGAGACACAGTACGCGGTACGGAAATGCGAGTATGTGAACCAGCCTTTAAGCCATGTCTGCTACTCTCGATCTAGCACTTCCGACCGTTTCCCTTGTCACCGGCCGCGTCTGCCCTCAACACTGCCGCTACACCCCAAGTAATAAATCTCCCAACGAGACGAATCGTCTACAATCCGTCGCATTCGGAACCGGCCTAAACGCAAAGCGCCGTGACAGTGACTTCCCAATGCGGAGGGAGCTCCCTTCGGCCACTCACCAACTGACCCGAGCCGATCGTCCCAGCGACCCGACATCAGAAGGCGGGAAGTCTCGATAAGAAGGCACGGGCGGCACACAAAAGAAACGGGCTAGTCGAAAACGCCCACTGCGACCTCGGTCGCCGGTGTCGCTGCTTGCAGAAACGACTAAAAGAAGCGCGCGCAAACACTATACTAGACTCCATTCACCCCTAAGCTAACAGTGCAGTGAGAAACTCTACGCGCTCGCCGGAACAATCGACCGCCTTCCTACCGTCCCATGGCCCCGCTCTTCGCGCGTCGGTATCGGTGAAAGCGTGATCTCGTGGCGAAATAGAGACGTATGATTGGTTTTGGCGAGCACGTAGCGTCCACCGCACTGTCAGCTTAGGGTATACAGTAGCGCTCCTTCCTGCGCCCCTTCCGTAATGCGTTTTTCGTGTACGGCAAGCGCAGCGCGTCGACGCGTTCTCGAGCTGTGATTTATTCCCGCGGCTCCCGACAAAACGTCGCCTTTCATTGGGCCAAGAAGCGCGCCGCGCCGTACGTGCACGGACGAAGCGACTCGCCAAACAGAGCAAAAGCCGGCGCCGATCACGAGTGATGCCGCGCAGCACACCTGTTTTGTTCTCTTCGCTGACGCTGCTGGAAAACCAATTGGCGAGAGAGCCGAAAGCCGCCCCCACATCGAAGAGGCACCGGTGGTTAAAAATGCATGGGAGATCTTTCGAGCGCGTGCCGCCCATGTACCCATAAAAGCTAAAACAATTTTTTTTTCATGTCTTTTTTTTTTGACGTTGAGTTTTTTTGGGTGCTACGTGTTTTCCGCTAGTTGATCCTGAAAGCACAAAATGCGCGACAATAGACATTTTACCCCGCCAGCACCGAGATAACTGGTGACGTTCAAAGACGTGATTTGGTACACCACACTCGCGTATTTTGTCTCCCTGTGCATGGTGAGAGCGACCTCTCACAAAGTCAGTGGCTTTTGAGTTTATTGTGATTCGGAAATCATGCAGCAGTAAAGTAAAAAGCATAATTAAAACTTTTTTTCTTTTTTACTTTCTATTTTTTATTAAACTGCCAACGGTAGCACAAGTACAGCTATTCAACTCTGACAAATTAATATTTTCAGTCAAGTCATCCCAATAAAATTCATTGGTCAAAACGTTGCTTCTTTTGTGTTTACTTGCAATGAATACCAAGTATAAAAACATAAAAGATTGTCGTCAACGTAACAACGGTTCGGTTTCATCGCCGCCGCTGCCGAAAGAAACGAAAATCTGAAAGCCTGCGTGTCGGTTTTTTGTTTCTTTCTTTTTTTCCTTTTTATTTTTAATTAGGGCTGGGCCTCGATTAAAAGTTTTAACCAGATTAATCGCCAGCCTTTAATCGATTAATTCCTCGATTAATCAGTCTTGTTTATTTCTATGGATAATATATATATATATATATATATATATATATATATATATATATATATATATATATATATATATATATATATATATATATATATATATATTAATGTTTAAGTTCAGATTTGCATTTTTTTGTTTGCCTTTGCTGATTACGTGAAAATTATGAATCGATCTCTATGTGTGGTTAAGAACAGTTTAAAGACACTCACACTCACAAACTCTTACTTCAGCTGCATCAGACAAAGGGGTTCGTAGATATTGTCCGGCAAGAGCGATCTCCTTTGATTGTTTACAAATAGGCTCTGCTACGCTAAACGGACACTCGAGTGGCGTTGAAGTGGCCGGGATCCGTGCGGCCTTTTGCACTTGTCTGCAGCCACAAATTTCACCCTCCATTTTACTTTATTCCAAAAATTTGACCTAAAGTTTTCCCTTTATACATGTGTACTCGTCCAGGTCTGCGCGATCAAAGCGTTTAATTTTACTTTCTTTTGGTTCGTCGAAATTTGACCCATTAACCGATTAAAAAAATTAAGAGCGATTAAAGCATTAATCTATTAATCGGTAGGTTAATCGATCAATTGCCCAGCCCTATATTTAATGAAGTTACATTTCGCTATATGACAGAAGGAATAAGACACAGAGAGTACGAAACAAAGATGTGTTGTGTCCTCTAGACCCCAGTTCAATTTCCTCATTATATTCCCTCACCTGAAGCTACGAGTTGCACATTTTACGGCGTTGGCTTTTCCGCCATCCCGTAGAGTTCTCGTAACACGATAATATTAAGAATGGCTTATTAGCTTATAAAATTCCGCGAGATGACCATGGAAGTCACGAGGATATGATGAGACAAAAAGAAATAATAAAAGCTAAAGACCGGTTGAGACAATAAAAGCTCATTCACACTATAGCGTTCGACAACGTTTTCTTAATTAAGTTAGGTACTACAACCGCGAATACATCTCTGCTTCCTATGTTGCCTGCAAAGCCCCGAATTGGCTGTAACGCCTCATAATACGAAGCACCGATGACGAGGTGCCTCGTGGTAGTCACTCGACGTAAGTTCTCATAACGTAGTCAGACGCTGCCACGCGCTACTGTGTGAATGGGCCTTCACGTTTGAGTTTGAGTACGACCGACCGCTAGTGAGTGCTTTTACGACGATGGCAGCTATATCAACCGTGGTCCGTGCGACGCGTCGTCTGCAAGCGGTAGTAACGCAGTCGGTGGTGCTCTAACGCGGGTGCCTGAACCGCACTTAACTATAATTATTTTAAAATGCACGCTGCGGGTATTTGGTTATGGGACGCAGTAATAACTAATCTACCCCTCCCCGCCCTCCTCCAAGCTGACAAGGAGACCACAAAAACTCGGGTTCCCCCTCAGTTTACGACGTACTAATAATAACTGCAAGTAACCGCGCCCCTTTCCAGTATGCCCAGAAACAACCGAAACTGCTTGCCAACGTATAGCAAAAATAACTTGTCGGCGTCGACGAATCGTGCCAGCTCTAGAAACAAAACTATGCAGGAGCACGAGTACCACCTTCTTCGTCTGATCCGCAGGCGAAAAAAAACGTCATTAAGAAACGAGGACCAAAACCCCGTGTTAAAACCAACGCGCACCGGTATGCGACGCACACGATACTTAGTCCTTTTTCTTACGCCAACGCGCTGCTTACAAAACAAACCGGCGTTTGTCCACACCAGCACTGCGCGTACGCGAGAAAAGCTTCGCGTGACGTGAAGCGTCCTACGCATGCACCATTCACACCGCAGCGCTCCCGCATCGGTGTGACGTCGAAGCCATGAGTTGGTCTATAGGTCCCTTGGAACTGCCGTACAGAAAACAACCAGCCAGAGGAAAGAGAGCCACCGTCGAATGGACCCCAGCGGGCATTTCGGCTCAAACTAGCAGTAGAGGAAACTTCAAACGGTAGGACGGAAATTAGATCGCTTCGACTGGTAATCTCAGCAAGTCATAACAAGAGCGAGACCGCGCACACTTCATCCCTACTGCCCCGGTTACAGGCGCCTTCGACCAATGTTTTCTTTGCGCTCTAGTCAAAGAGCGTTGCCGACCGCTCTTGAGCGTGGGCGGTAGGGGATACCGGTGACCCAGTGGGGCGTGGGTGGCGTCGTCCGTGGAGATCAAAGGCTCCCTCGGCCGCACCGCAATCGTTATCTTGTGTCAACAAACGCTGCCCTTTCTTTAAAAAAAGAAAGAGTAAGAAGTTTAGTTACAGACACACGAAGAAAGAGCGACTCCATCTTGCGACATCTTTCGCTCAAAAACATTCCGACAGGGTTGGCAGCCCGCCTGCCAGTCCCGGTTTACTGAGAGAGAGGAGAGAGAGCAACACCCGTTACAACCGTTATGATTTTGAACGAGTTCTTTAAAAGTCACTCAGATATAAGCGAGCGATCCGACAGTCTCCACAAAGATACATCACGGGCAATGATTCTTTCTAAATCCCTCTCTATTCCAGCGCTGTCTGCCTCTCTTTTCTCTCGTAAATCTGTTTCTATATATATTTGCTTCTAGGTCGTCCATTGGCACTTCCACACAAAATCATTTTACTGTCGACGGCGGAAGGACATTATGTTTACTCAACTTTCGTCCGTACCTTTGTTGCACCAAGCAGTCTCATAACGCTTCGACTATTTCCTTCTGTTTTCGATCGAGAGCGTTTCTATCTTAAGATCTTCCGACACTGTCCACAAACGGAAGCATACATGGGTGCCAACACTTTAAAAAAAAAATGTATACCCCATTCACACGATTATAAAGATACCTTTAGCTAAAAGACTTTCATGGTGGCGGCGAATCAGTTCGCGATCCTCAGCGCGTGGCATTGCAAGTGCTCGCGACCCAGAGGCGCGGGCTGTTCCTCCAGCTAGACCTTTTGCTAAATTACCCAAGCATCAAGGAGAATGATGGGAATCGATGGACACGCGCCACACGCGCTCGCCTTCCCCGTATAAAAGATTCGAAGTAAAACACCTGCATAAAGCGTTGACAAGCGCGCGTGCAAATGCCATTTGTTTTAGACATTTGCTTTAGAAAAAGCCACTATACTTCGTCCTCACCTTAGCGCGCGGACTAACCCGCGTTACCATTGCTGTGCTAGCGCGTAGCGGCTGGCCTTGACTTTGCCTTAACTGGAGCACTCGCTGCACGAGCGCTCGTTCAGCCCGCCGAGGCTTCATTCAGAAGCAACTAGCTCGCGCTTTTAGCACGCGGCCCCAACAATAGTCCATACTAAGGTGAGACGAAGTACTGACGCCAGCACGTGCAGCGCGTTGGAACTACACTCGGAGCATGCTCCCTGGCGCTTGGGAATTTAGGTCCATCGATTCCCATCATTCTCCTTGATGCTTGGGTAATTTAGCAAAAGGTCTATAGACCTATTGCAGTATTACCCAAGCATCAGAAGATGCGAGGGATTGGTGTTCCACGCGCCACACGCGCACGCCTTCCCCGCATAAAAGATTCAAAGTAAATAAATAAAATAAAGCATTGACGAACGCGCGTGCGAGATGCCATTTGTTTTAGGTATTTAGCTTCAGAAAAAGTTGCTACTGCGGCGCGCCGGCACGTGCGGCGCGTGGAACACCAATCCCTGCATTCTCCCTTGATGGCTTGGTAGCAATACTGCAATGGAGTCTATTGCAAAGATACCTATGGTAAAGATACCTTTGTTCTGACTGCGCGAATGGGGTATAACACCTTGCATTTACGCATACGTACTAAAAGCGAAAGTGCGTTTTTGTATGAGTTGGAAGTGACACTACAAGAGTAACTCAATCAATTACTTGCTTAAATTCGTACGACAATTTTGAGGAAAACAATAACGATTTCTTTTGAAATGAACCAACTCAGCTATCGAGGAATGCATTATTCTCCGGTTAATTTCTTTATTGGATATAACTGACGATCAATGGGAGATTAATCTCAGGTTAATCGGTCAGAACTGAACCAATGGGAGTGCCACTGACAATCTAAAAACGCTGAAAAACGAAGAAATTTAATCAGTGCAGTTACCACCTCTCCGGGATGCCATTACTTTAAGTTACAACTTCTTGTACTTCCGCACCAAAATAATATACACGATGTTTGTATACAAATGCTTTATGTAGAACACTTGTTGCGCAGCTTCCGGCTTAAAAATATTTCCACTTCGCGGCATTGTGTTTTGATTTTCATTTGGCTACTCCAGCCAACCCACCTGAATGTTTTTTTAAGAGTGTTGTTTCACCTTTGATTTAATTAAATATATATTTCTAAGTAAAAACTTTTACAGCATACTTAGTACCTGCAAGGTGGACGTCAGTAAAAAGGAATATATTTATTTCTCTCCAGAATATTAATTTTTTTCATTAGCCGCTGGGCGGATGTATGCCAGCAACTGTGTCCACAATTGTACAATACTAATTTAAAAAAGAGCAGATATATATATATATATATTTTTTTTAATGTTCGGACGAATTGTAAAAGACAGAAACGCATTCCGCACACTACTGAATGGAGGTAACGAATTAATTACCATTATTATTATTACTGGTAATTATTTAGCCGAACTTACTAAACGTCTGGGTGACGGCTTTTCGTGACGCTATATCGTAACATTCCGCTTATCTCACGGAAACCAAATTCATAAGGGCCTGGGTTTAAAGAAAATGGGTCAGTGTTGGGAATGCTGACGGAATTTAAAAGCTAGTAAAAAAAAAAGAACGAACAAAAAAGCTATAAAATAAACACACAGTACTACGGATCCGTCTTGGAAAAGGACAAAAAGGCTTCAATCGCATTCCCGACCCCCCAAAAAATTTGCTTCCTTGCCGCGTTAAAAAAAACACAAGGCATTGTCGGACCAAGTCCAGCGAAAGGTTTACGAGATCAGACGACAAACAAAGGAAGCCTCGTTCGAAGCGGAGAGTGACCGTAGAGCTTTCAAGAGCCGTCGGACAGAATCCAATTACACTCTCCGGCGACTTCAATTTATAACGGCGAAGCAGCCGGGGCGCCGAAAGAACACCCGGACTAGGGAAACAACGCGCCACGCTCCAAGGCACGCGTCACAACATTCTACAGCCCCGCGGGACCGACGCCCTGCAGCGAGCCGGCTGCATTCTTTCGACGCTCAAACACTTTGTCCAAAAATCAAACGCAAAAAAAGAAGAAAAAAGGTAAAGAGGACAATCTGCCACGCGCGGCAAACGTAATCCGAAAAAAACCAAGAATGAGAAGGGACCGGGAAAATCCTTCCGACGAAATAGAGAAAATCCGACGTCTCTCGGCGATGCGCATCAGGTGAAGATCGGTTCAACCTAAACGAATTATCACAGCCTGGTTTTCATCCCGGAGAGCGCGCTATCGTTTTGCTCTTCCTCACAAACACGCACATCTCCTCTATATTCACTTAAAAAACAAAAACAAAAGCAGCAGCAGTAGTAGTAGCTGCTGACGAAATTCGTGCACCGGCGGGAAACCTCGGCTCAAAAGGCCAGGAAAAAAGAAGAAATCTGTTAAATATGGCGCCGCGGGCCTCTACGGTTTGAGCTACTTGCCTTTCTGCGGTGAAGTGGGTCTCCTGAACCGAAATAAATAAATAATATTAATATAAACCAAGGAAAAGGACAAAAATTTCAGGATGAAAAAAAAAACATCCGGTTACAGCGTTACGGCGCTTCGATCGCGCAAGTGGCGACGTGTCTACACACTTTACGAGCATTTCTCCTGCGGGAGCAGGCCGCTAGCGGAAGGGAGACGCAGAATCAAAGTCGCTTTCTTCATGCGCGTCACGGAGTCTTCAACGGTGGCCGATCGAAATCTTCTTCGCAGACCTAATCAAGGCGCCGTCACCACCGAGAACCGTGCGGTGCCTGGCAAGTAGCCCGAACTACGACAAGGTTCCTTCGAAACGCGCACCCGCCTTTCAGCAAGACGCTGGAAACTGCAAACAACTTCAAATGGTGTAAATTTTTTTAAAGTAGTTTGAAATTTGTGATTTACACGATAGCGTCCCCACTTGCGTACCGCTTTTAATGGGTTTCGGCGATAGCGTAATGTATAATAGCGTGAATTCCAGGGTCATTCAGTCAATATATCGCAACATCAAACTTGATGTTTTATGTAGCAAACTACAATCATCCTTTCACTTCACAGTTCCACCCCCCCCCCCCCCCCTTTTTCGTCTTCGGAGGTTGAACTTCAATTTGCACCTCGATCCTCTTACAACCTTACTGACCCTCCTCCTCGTTTCAAAATGACGCAACTATATTTTTTAATGCTTCGTTTTCCTTGACTTCAGCCAGCAAGTGAGCTACGCTTTCGGCTAACAGACACTTCGGGCGTTTCAACGCTTAAGGTCATTGTTGCCCATTATCTAGAGTTTGATCTGAAAACGGCAGGAAACACCATTTTCGTTCTCCCGGAATTGTTAAGTAAAACAGCTTGCAACGGAGCAAGCGCGATACCGCTCTGAGCTTCCTATAACACCACACACTACAAGCATACGGCGTAGTGTGTGTATACGCCCGCTCCGCCCGAGGCACCAAAATGGCGACGCGTACGCAAGAACATCGGGAAACGGAGTGCCGATACTCTAAAGCCGCGCGGTCACACCGCCAATACATCGTGTAAAAGACGGTGTGCGGACACTCTGTGGGGACGTGTTTCTTGGTCGTATGACGGTCACATCGGTCATACAAACAAACTGTCTGCGGACATGATAGAAACATAAAGCAAACAAGCTTCGAGCATTTTTGGGGCATGTCTACAGATACTTTTGTGACCGTGTCTGCAGCGGACACCGCGTCTTTGGTACGAGGAGTGTGGATGCAGCTTGAGCACATGCCTATTTTGTGGCTGTACAGTCGGCACGGAATGAAACGCGAACAGTGGGTGCATGGTTTTCGCTAGATGCTGCACCACCTGAACCAGAGGGGAGCTGCAAGAAGATGGCTCCTCCTTCGATGTGTTAGACTCTTGCTCAGTGCACCCAAACCTTCGGTGTTGCGTCTCTAGGTGACTCAGCGTGGGTCGAAAACCATGCGCTCCTTGTTCGCGTTTCATTCCGTGCCGACTGTACAAGTGTCAAACACATAGGCACTGTCAGGACAGCTGTAAAGGACCATTTTCAGGCGGTCTACATCCTTCAGTGGTCGGTTGTTACAGGCTAAGAGTTCGGGGGAAGCTCCTCCCACCTCTTTCCACGTTAGCAGAGCGAACGCTGGACACGCGGTCGCCTCCTCCCCAGCGTAAGCTCTGCCTAGAGTAGAAAGAGGTAGGAGGAGGTTCCCCCAACTCTTCACTAGTAGCAACTGACTATTGTGATTCTTAACGAAAGTATATAAGCTGTTCATGCGCAAACAACTCGCTTATATGCTCTAAGCGTATCTGATGATTCTAAGAGTGTCGTGCCATGAAACTTCAGCATCGTTGTATCGCATCAGGGATAATTTTTTTCTCTCTCTCCCCACATCTATCTACCTCTTTCTTTCTTTCTTTTTTTTATTCTCAGTTTGAAGCAAATTTACTCGTAAAATATGATGCAGCACAAGCATTAGAAGTGCTGCGCCGAGGACAATACCTTGAAACCTCGATATCCGGGTAGCAAGAGATCTGGTTGTTCATTACATTCCTTCGGTTTTCGTTTATATCACGTTATCCGTTCTAGATATTTTTGTATTTTGTTTTCGTGGCCCACGCACACTTTAAGGAGAACAAAAGATTTCAAATACTACCTTTTACACAATTCAACTGGTTCTTTCACCCTTTCCACAACTTAGGAAAAGAACACTGCTATTAATCAAAATGTGTTACTCTGATTACCAACCATCTCAGACCAACCGAAGCGATCGATCATTGATATCTTCACAGGGAACGTGGAGAGCTCTCAACAAAACCCCAAAACAAAGTGGGTAAGTTTTCAATGGAGATACCGAAAGCAGAGGAAGAAAAAAGCGTATCCGCGCAAATGTGGACGTCACCAAAGTCGCCTAGTCTGCCTCAATCAAAGTAAAACCAAAAGACAAAAGAACACATACACACACACACGCACACAATGACCCAAAAACGTTTTTGAACGAACGACGTCGTTTATAGAAGCAACGTAGCGCGCATCACGGCTGACTCCTGTCAGAAACATCCCAAGTAAACCGTTTGCTTGTTCAAGCCGCGAACAGGACACGCTCAGCAGCTGCTTTGAAATCCAGCCGTCATTTCTCTTCGGGGTTTTCGAAAGTACCATACGCAATGTTTCTATCGAAGCAGTGCGTTTAGGAAAACCTCCCATTCCCGCCCATCCCCCTTTCCCCCTGTGGCCCCCACCCACACACACACAAACAGATACGAACACAGATGACCCAAAAACATTTTTAAACGAACTACTTCGGTTATGTATAGCGCGCATCACAGCTAGACTCCTGTCAGGAAAATCCCAAGTAAGCTGTTTTCTTGTTCAAGGCGTGAACAGGACGTCCTGAGCAGCAACTTTGAAATCCAGCCGTCATTCTTGTTCTGGGTTTTCGCGAAGTACCATACCCAGTGTTTCAATTGAAGCAGTGCGTTTCACAAACCCCCCTCCGGCCCACACATCCACACAACCACCCAACCAAACACCCCACACACACAACAGGAATCCTTCAACGGCGGTTGCATCTAGTCGTCAGCATTTTATAATATTTAGTTTTACCCTATTTTATGATTCTATCCCATTCTCTCCTCTTTATTTCTCCAGATATTCGGCTCTTAAACGTCGGCGCCTCTTCGCCGGAGCTACAAAAACGACGGAGGTGGCGACAAAGAAAATGCGGCGATATCTATGCTCGGTTAAGCCCTTTTCATCTACATTTCTCATCTCATAATCCGGAATAATCCTGCAAAACTAATTGCTCCTGAATGAATCCATTCTCCTTTCTCTCACTCTGCCTCACTTCCCGCTCGATCATTCTTTCGCTATTTTAAAGGCTTTCGTCCGCACAAAACGACATCTCAGAACCCCGTCCCTGTGAAGCATATCGATTTCCTGATGGGTTCATTCAACCGTAAAGTTCCACATGGACGAATTAAAAACGCCATTCCACCGGGAAGGGTCGTTCATATCAGACGAAATTGAAATTAGCTTTCACAATCCAGTGAACAAAAAAAAAAGAAAAAAAGGGGGTGGGTGGGTGCTATAACCTGCGTTCCAGTTTATAGACGATTACAAATTAAAACTGAGACAAAACTTCCAACCATAGGTAAGCCATTAAAATGCGGTTAGATCAACACCTATACGTAGTATTATAGAGGTTATGGGATTACTAGCTATTTAATATATTTCAGTAAATTTATTTGCGAATTAATTAAGCAAGTATATTTTTTTACGCGTGCCCGCTTTGGTACGAGGTATGTGGATGCAGCCATGAGCACAGTCCACCTTGTGGCTGTACAAGTGTCAAAATCATAAGAACGAATATTAGCACGCATCAAATTATTAGGTTAATGGTCCAAATGAGCAATTTCCTACGCACTGGTAGTTTTGATGACATCATTTCAATTCTAAAAGTTAAAAAAGCAGACTTTCCTTGTTCGCGATAACAGTGTCGCACAGTGTCTAGGCACTGTGTCGATATCATTTCTTCGAAAGTCACCTGCGTTAATTTCAGAAGCTGTATCTTGTCCAGAAGAGTCACCGAGCCTCAGAAAATGTCCACGGGAAGGAGGACGAAACGGGGTCGAATATTTCCTCAACGAAAAAGAACATCCCAGGAGTAGGATATAACGCTCCGGGACAGGTGTAGCTCAACCGATGGGTGACTATCCTTCGATAAGGAGAGCATCACTCTAAGGGCACTTAGTTTTGCTTAGAAACTTTTTTTTTATAAGGAAAAAAAAGTATATTATCGCACTCCCTATTTGGCAACGCTTTCCGTTTTACGAGGTAGAGTTAAAAGACAGTTTAGAATGCCTTTATTGGTCGGTCATTTTAGACACTAATTTTAAGAACCGTAGCAACCACTTTTTTGCATTGCCACCTTTTCAACCGGGATCCGGCCAACTCGTCGACGGCCCATTCGACGAATAGGCCAATATGTGATATGGCAATTCGTCGACAGGCAACTTGTCGGAAGGGAAATCTGTCGAGTGGCGATTTGTCGAAAGGGTTGAATGAAGGTCAGACGTAAAAGTTCGTGGTTTCTTGTTATCGTTTGACGTAAATTTTCATTTGTAATTGGACTAGGGACAGCGCCCTTGTTAGGTTACAAGACGGAAAGAAATATCACAAGAGCGCGAGGACAGGACAGAACTTCGAGACAAGTTGAGAAGTGTGTCATTTCGGGAACGTCCTTTTGTTCCTTCTCTTTATTACTTTTTGTGATGAGCGGCCGAAGACTGTTGCCGCGAAGCGGCGCGAACGGCTGGGTCAGCTGGGTTGACATATTTGTAATGAGCTGCCGCAGACTGTCGCGGCGAAGCGGAGTGAACGGTCGGGCCGGATAGGTTAACACGCGCACCAGTGATATACGCCCGATGTACTGACCGTATCTCAGTGCACCGCGAAAGCGGCCAATGCAGCAAGTTCTTATCTTCGAAAAGAAAGAGCACACTGGAGGTCAATTACCGTGCGGCGATTTTACCGATTACTTTAGGGCAGCATTTGCTTTGAAGTTTTTACAACAAAGGTCACACATTTCAGCTTTGAAAAAAGGACGAGCAGTTGGCCTCTTCGACGAGTTTTCCTTCGACAAGTTGCCCTATGACCAACTGGCATATTCGACGAATGGGCTGCCGACGAGTTGGCCCTCGACGAGTTGGCGTTCGACGAGTCGGCCTAGACTCTTTCCACCTTCATGAAAAAATAGACCGTTCAGAAACACCCCAGACGTCAATCACCTTCTAGCTGCAGAGGCTGCGGACGGCGTAACCGAGCGATGAGGCGTGCCTCGTACTACGGCGCCTGCAGTGGAACACTAGTGCGTTTAGCGTCCTATTCCGCCATTTGATCGAAAGTGGTCCCAAACGGCAACGAATGACGTCACAAAAGCCGGAATGACATGCGGTCGAGATGTCGCGATCCTGGAGCTTGGGCGTAGCACGTCTGGATAAAAACAAGAGAGGACGCGAGTGTCGCTGTAGTCGCGGCGTCCCAACTCCCGGCTGCCGAAGCTTCCTTGGCCTGTCAAGCAGGAGGGCGACGTGCAGCAGAACAGGCGCCTGCCGCATCCACGACCGCTGCTGGGACACCGCCAGGATCGCGGTAGGCGACAGCGTGACACTTGCATGACGTCATCAGGGGACCACTTTTTTGAACGTAGTAAGCACACAAGTCGGAGACGCGTTCCCGGTACCGTACTTGTACCACGGTGTAACCACGACTCATGTTTCAAAGATGTAGAATTGTAAAGAAAAAAAAAGAAATAAAAACGTATTTGGACAATGAGGCCTAACTTTCTCGCGAATAATTTTGTGACTAATAAAATATAAATTGTCTTTGCAGCATTTCGTATTTTTTCGTGGCGAGATTCGCCTGGCGCTGCATCCAAATTTATTCGGGAATGGCACTGATACAGAATGTAAACGCGGTGTGTTCCACTCGTTGTTTGCAAACAAACAACGAGTGTTCCGAAGACCGATGCCATTTCCGAACCTTTTGCGATCGTTAACGCGCAGCGCGATTATCGTTTCTTGGCTCGCTGCTGCCTCCTCCGGGATTAAGCGCGTAGCGAAAATCTGCAGTTTTATTTCGATCCATCGATCCAACCACCATAAACAGAAATGAATTTTATAAATCAGTTTATACCCGCTTCCATTTTTTTTTCTCCGTCTCCCGTTGTTTTTCATTCTTTTGGAACTGGCAAAGTGTTCTCCCAGAGTTTCGGAATTCACTTAAATGCCTCATCTGTTTTTGTATTATTTTTTATACAGTTGCGCTGTAAATTTCATGGACCTTGCGACGCAGGTTTTTGGCAGTGGGCCAACCCTCTTTGACGGCAGGCATCACTCACATTTTTCAAGGTTAAATTAGAGTTAGCTTCGCTAAGAATGGGATTTTGAATTAATACAAGAGCAGCGGGCCACTCAAGGCGACCAATCTTACCTTACCTTTAGTCGCCTATATGATGAATTGCGGCGGCGAGTACAGGAGGTTTCACATACCTGAAACGACAAGAAAACACATCCCAGATTGAACAAAACACTCTGGACACACACACACACACACACACACACACACACACAACACACACACACACACACACACACACACACACACACACACACACACACACACACACACACACTATATATATATGTGTATATGTGTTCCTGACGAAGACCTGTCTCAGGTCGAAACGTCCGAATAAAATCCTCCTGGTTCGTTTTCTACCGTCACCCTGCATATATATATATATATATATATATATATATATATATATATATATATATATATATATATATATATATTATATATATGGGTGTTTTCATGTCAACTCGGGCATGGTTTTAAAATCAAATTTTTAATTTTGATGAAAAAAAAAAGTTTTCGGCGCATTTATGAAGAAGAGCGTAAAGGTAAGGGTTGGCGGATATAGTATATACGAGGGGTGATCAAAAAGTTCCGGGACTGATTTTGTAGCGTAGAAAGTGAGGGCAGTACAGTGATGCGCGCGCACCAATCAAAGGAAAGAACCTTCGTGTCTCATAATACCAAAGCGCGTCGCTCTGTGAACATTTGGAGCTGAGCTACACTAGTTTGTTTGACCACATGCACGAGCATGATGGCGATCTTTCCCTAGACTGCAAACCAAAGCGAGAACAAACATCAATTTTACGCCAAGCTCAGCAAATATAAAACAGAGACCTCTAAAATGATTTAGAAGGCTTATGTAAAAAAAAAAAAGTGAGGTGTGCGAGGTGTTTTGAGTGGCACTCGCGCCTCAAGAATGGCAGAACGTCACCGAAGTCAAGGAGAGGTCGGATAAAGTCGCCCTATCGCTCTTCGTCTTCCAGCGATGTTCTACCGTTCCTGAAGCGCGAGTGCCACTTAAAAAACTTCGCGAAATTCACTGCTTTTTACACAAGCCTGCTGAATCATATCGAAGGTCTCTGTTTTATATTTGTCGAGTTTGACGCAAAATTGATGTTCGCTCTCGCTCTGGTTTGTAGTCTATGGTAAAATCGCCATTGTGCCCATGCACGTGGTCACGAAAACTTGTGAAGCGCAGCTCCAAATGTTCACAGAGCGGCGCCCTTTGGTATAACGAGACACGAAGGTCCCTTCCTTCGACTGCTGAGCGCGCATCACTGTGCTGCCCTCTCTTTTTACGGTACAAAATCAGTCCCGGAACTTTCTGATCACACCTCGTATATATGTTTTTCCCGGGTAATTGGTTATGGAAGCCGCCGAGGCGAAAACTGGTGTTTCTTCAGCCTGAAGGAGATCGCATGTTTGACCACTCGTTATTTCGTCACTTCTCGAACTACTTTAGATACGAAAAATGAACACAGATTAATACTTGCCTACGAGTAAAAAAAGAAGTGCATAATGTTGAGTAAAAAGATTCGGTATTCGTAAGTTCGCTCACGCTATTCGCGACTCCAGCGAACTATAGGGGGCGCGCTGGTGACGCAAAATGGCGGACGAAAGGAAGTCGTTTTCGTCGTTCAGCTCGGGGACCATCACAAATTTCTTGCACTGCAGCGTAAAATCGGTGTTACATATGAAAGCAAAGCGAGTTTTCGACGGTAGAAACCTTCTTCTGAGTCAGTGCGTAGGAATGACACGGCGGAAGCATAGAAATAATTACTGGAAACGACGTTTGTTTCTACGCTGCCAACGAGAACCAAGCAGCGATAGCAGACGACAAAGTCGAAACGACCTCCTCTCTTGAGCTTCTCGGCGTTGCCGCTACGCGGCGTCGATTTCGCTGGAGTCGCCAATACTCCTTGCATAATCCGTGGTGGATTTCCTTCGAAGTACATATAACTTCCCCTCAGTCTTTCATTTCCGGCTCTGAGTTTTTACAGATGGTATGAGTTAGACGGCCACCTAGCGGACCACGCCCTCACACCTGCGCCGATCTACCGTCAGTGTATTCAGCAGAGTACAAGAGCTTTAAAGTGCTATCTGGGGTCAACGGCAAACGTGGATTATCCCAAAACCGGGCATTTGGAGGTCAGCTCGGACGTCGGCACTCCTCCTTCTCCTCCTCCTCCTCCTCCCGTGCACGCTATCTGACATGTTCAACAGAAGAAGGGCATAGTGGGGACCTATTCGGTTCCCGTCTGGCTCAAGCAATATCGAAGCGCTGGTGTTTACTCCGTGTCCGTTTTAAGCAAAGGGGCACTGACACCCCAAAGGTCGTATTTTTTTATTGTCTAAAACGACGCAAGTTGTAGTCATAAACACGCAAAAAAAAACGCATCGCGAAAAAAAATTTTCCCGCGCGCGCGCGCGCCTTTTTATTTTTGGCGTTTAAATCTCCCGCCGCTACCTCCTTGCTTCTTATGATCGATGACGTCAAAAATCAGGAAATTTAGAAGCTTTGTAGGCGACATTTCTATAACATTTAATAATGGCAATCGTAAAACATGTTTTTTAACGCAATTGCGAACGCACTACGGCCCTTCTTTTTGAAATACCAAAAATCAGAGTTCGGTGAGATGTCCCTTCCTAGATTTGTGTCCTCTCTTTGGCGGCGCTCGAGCAGATCGGCGTGTCGGCGAAGAAACCGGTTTTTCCCGCGCCGGCTCCCTTCTATCCCGCCAGCTCGCCTCCTCCTCGCTTCGGGTCAGCGGAGGTCCGAGAGAAAGTCGAGTCGCAGGAGACCGCAAAATTTGACTGACTGCACTGCCGGGGACCGCGCGGGAACTTCAAATTCAGCATTTGGAAATTGTTTTTTTAATTCACAAATACTGAATTCCCAAGTTTCGAATTTTGAGGGTAATGTCCCGGCACCGTTTTCAATCGTTTCGGATAATAATAAAAAATATGATTTTGATGTGTCAGTGCCCCTTTAATGTACTTGAACAATGGACTCTCTTGTTTCCAGAAAGCCAGGAGCGTTCGTTTGTGCTATGGTCTGCAAGTTCAGTGAAGACCGGCAAGCGTGCGCCGATTATTCAAGAAGGCACAAGTGAATAATTTATTACGGTCGATATTTCCGGAAAGTTTAAGAGCTTGGCCTCAGTCTACCGGCCGAGGACGCCGAGCACGTAAACCCCAATGACGTCGCGTGGAATCTGACTGCTACACAATGCTCTGCAGTCAGATTCAAGAACATCAGCGAGGTCAGAAAGCATCACCATTGAGCTCATCGTCACCCTCCCTGGCGCCAGCGGACACATAATTCAATAACGAGGATACCCTGGTTGAAGTGGTAAGTGTGAGACCACTGAAGCTCTTTAGCGTAAGTCCGCGCAGACGTGCCGGCTATGTGAAACGGAAACGACCCTCAGTGACCAAGGAGTTCCAAAATAAAATTTGTCGTAAACTGAGCCATGTGTACGGAGCACATGAATATCTGGACAACGAAGAGTCGTGTTCCTCACGCGCAGACGGGGTCCGTAATTTGCGCGTTGCCCATCTAAAAGCACGTCGCAAATGGAACGCGACCGCCTGTTAACTTTCTTGCCCTCAATCTAAGAATGTGTGTGTATTATATATATATATATATATATATATATATATATATATATATATATATATATATATATTAATGCAATATTTGAAGCCACAAAGCACGCTGTGGACAGGTCAAGAAAGCTCAGAAGAGAAATGGAGATCTGGACGACGGCTGACTCATACAAGGACATCCTATTGACAAAGGGCGTTTTCAGATAAGATCGAACAACCATGTCCGGTGACCATTTTTAATTTTGATGAAAAAAATATAATTTGTTGGCTTTATGCCCAGAAGTATAAAACCAATCCTTGTTCTCGGAAAGAAAAATTTGTCTTTGCGAAAAAAATTTGTAAGCACCCTCGCAGTCTCGTGTGCGTTTTGCGTATCGCGCAATGTTGACATTTCGGGTGGCTTCCCCCAAAAAAGCGTTCTGGCTACGGGTCTTGAAATATTCACTGACAAATTAGGCATAGGAAGGATTGACAAAACGTATTTTTCACCGAGTATTAGGGTAGTTATTTTGAGAAACAAATCGCAAACACGGCACATTGCGCAATAATGCTCTGGATTAAAGAATATTTTTCTCCGTACCTATAAAAGCTAAGGTCTTCAAACTTTGCCAGTATGTTGCCCTGTATATAGTTAATTTGTGTATGAAATATTATTGTCCTGGTTAGCGGGAGAAATGTACAAGAATTGCTCACACAGGGGCATTTAACTAAAAATTCATTATTTTGAAAATCATTTTAAAAAAAAGGCCATCTTTAATTTTCTTTATACTCTCTGAAATTAACGTTTATATTATGCACTAACAGATTCTGTAAAAACATGATGCAATATTTGTGTAGCTTTTAAGTTATAAAGCGAGAAACATGGCCAAATTGACGCTAACGCGGTTGCCATAAATGGGGCGTGCACATACACGTTCTTCACAATTTCATTATTATTAAAACGTGTAAATATGCTACAGGGTGGTCAGGAAATGTCAAATAGACAGCATAGAGGTGGACGGTAGGTTTGAAGGGAAAATTCCTAATACATTTTCGTACAACCGACCCATAAATGCCCATGGGCCGGAGCGATCGAGGTGCGCCACCGTGTAACATGCTTCGCGGTGCCTGTTTCAACAGCCGGTGTAAGCGTTTCCGTCTGCGCGACGTAAAGGAAGCAACCGGAACGACTTTGCAAACAGATCAGCCTACAACCTTGGCGGTAACATGATATAGGAGGTAGGGCGCGGCAGAACCTGAACGTGCGCCGCCTGTAGAGCGCCAATAGATCCGCCGCCGTGGTGGGCCGCGCAACGCGTAGAAAATAAAGATACATAAAAAAATAATTGCGATTTAATTAGATTATCTGTAACTTAATTTATAAGACAACGGTCTTTAGAATCATGAAATCTAATTTGGGTATGCCCATGTGACCTACGTAAGTGATGGTGCAACAAGCCGCCAAAATACAAGTACCAAGTACACGAGCTGCAGAGCCACAAATACACGTCAGCGAGGTGTATTTTTCTGCAGCTTGACACTGGCAAGAATGCCTGTGATTGAATCAGGGGTCGTGTCAAGCACCAGACAAAGTTGTACAGCCTCCGACGGCCCACCAAGTTGGTGATCAAGTCGGCGTCAGAGATGGTTGTCCCACTAAACACTTAACTGCCGAACGTGAAACTAATCCACCTCCCGAAAGCTGACGTCAAAGCGTTCAGGGACACTGAAAGGAAAGGACTGGGACTCTGTTTCCGTTGTGCGTGGAATTCAGTCCTGCCACTTGTGGTAGTGTACGCGGTCCGACACTTCGCAACCACAGCTGTTTTAGCAAGAAGAGTAGCCGCAGAAAAGATATATCTTTAAAAGTAAAGTTTCCTATGGCTGCGAAAAGCAGATCGAGGTCGCGTGCTTGAGGTGCCACTGAGAAGAAACGAACAGTGATCGCTACAGGCAAACCGAGAAAAAATGTTCCTTTTCGGAGTGCCAGGAGAGCGCCGTGACCGACTCAGGTCAGCGTCCGGCAGAAAGAATTCACGCGACGAATTCCGAATGTGCGCACAGAATCTTGATTAATTAAACTAGTTTCAATCGTACCATTTTAAGCATGTGTTCTTTCTTATCACTATTTAAACGTCAGCAGCGCAGCCTCCACAGTCCCCACGAAGGGTAGGCTCCGAAATTCACTGATCGGAGAAATCTGTATTTAAATTGTTGACTTGCACTTCAAACTCACCTGTAATTTTTTGTATCAATTCTCATTTTTTACGAATTCCTGTCACAGTGCTGTCTTTTCACAGACTTCCTAAATTTTTCGACTCCTTGCTTGCCCTTGTTTGAAATTGGCAACGTCCCATTTTTCTCCACTCCCATTACGTCAATTCTGTATATTTAAAACCCTGTGAAATAAAAACAAAAAAAATATTGCAAAGCATTTTTGAAGGACCTGATGGAACAGATTATGAGCCTTGATCTGTGAAAAGTAGAAGAAAAAATTGCAATGGCCTTTATTTTAAACTGATGTTCCAATTATTGCAAAATTGGTAACCTGTCTAAATTTCATTGTATTTATTTTTAGAAAGGTTATCGTTTTCAATTTCAATGACAATTTATGCAAATATAAAACAGACGCGTTAAAATCATTTAAAAAATTTGCATTTCCAGTCTTTTTGAGATCCGGTTCCATAAAGCGCTGAATTGCCTCGTAATTAATAATACATGTTTACCTCCTTTTTATTTTATGTAGAGTCTCTGCACAAAAAATATTAAACCTAAGACGACAACAGTTTTTCTTTAATAAATATCCAAAGAACGTTTTTCACGATAGTCGCAAAAACGAGAGCGTATACCGACAGTGACTTCGTGATTTTTTTCCTCAAGAGAAATTTCATTTTCCGTAAAAAAGGTTTGAATATGTTTTTGCGCTTGCACAACAAGTAAAACAATCATTTGCTAAAATTAAAAAAAAAGAAAAATGTCGACGGGACATGGTCGTTTGTTTCTATCTGAAAACGCCCAATACAAACAATCTCAGGCATACAGAACTTTTTTGCTTTCAAGTATCTTTTATTTTCAACGCGTTGTGCGGCCCTCCACTGCGGCGAGCTATCGGCGCTCACAGAGCAACGCCAGGTTCAGGTTCTGCCGCGCCCTGCCTCCTATATCATGTTACCGCCAAGGTTGTCGGCTGATCTGTTTGCAAAGTCGCTCCGGTTGCTTCCTTTACTTCGCGTGGATGGAAACACTATACGCCGGCTGTTGAAACAGGCACCGCGAAGCATGTTACAGGGTGGCGCACCTCGATCGCTCCGGCCCATGGGCATTTTTGGGTCGGTTGTACGAAAATGTATTAAAAATTTTCCCCTTCAAACCTACCGTCACACCTCTGTGCTGTCTATTTGTCTTTTCCTGACCACCCTCTAGCATCTTTACACATTTTAATAATAATGAAATTGTGAAGAACGTATATGTGCACACCCCAATTATGGCAACCGCGTTAGCGTCAATTTCAGCCATGTTTCTCGCTTTATAACTTAAAAGCTACACAAATATTGCATTATGTTTTTACAGAATCTGTTAGTGCATAATATAAACGTTAATTTCAGAAGTTTAAAGAAAATTAAAGATGGCCTTTTTTTTAAATGATTTTCAAAATAATGCATTTCTAGTTAAATGCCCCTGTGATGAGCGATTCTTGTAAATTTCTCCCGCTAATCAGGACAACAATATTTTGAGCAAAAATTAACTATATACAGGGCAACATGCTGGCAAAGTTTGAAGACCTTAGCTTTTATAGATACGGAGAAAAATATTCTTTAATCAGAGCATTATTGCGCAATGAGCCGTGTTTGCGATTTTTTTCTGAAAATAAGTACCCTAATACTCGGTGAAAAATACTTTATGTCAATCCTTTTTATGCCTAAGTTGTCAGTGAATATTTCAAGACCCGTAGCCACAACAAATTTTCGGGGAAGCCGCGAAATGTCAACATTGCGCGATACGCAAAACGCACACGAGACTGAGAGGGTGCTTACAATTTTTTTCACAAAGACAAAATGTTTTTCCGAAAACAAGGATTGGTTTTATACTTCTGGGCATACAGCCAGCAAAATATATTTTTTTCGTCAAAATTAAAAATGGTCACCGGACATGGTTGTTCGATCTTATCTGAAAACGCCCAAAAGCGATGTGGTTCTTGCTCTAGCCTATTACGTCAGGCGCTATGGATTGCCCAAGGCAAAGCCTGAAAAGAAGGGCGTCGTGTGGCTTTTCATTGACGGAAAGGAAATCTACGTCAAGAAGCGGTTCATGACAAGATCGATTAGGAAAGTCTACAAGGAATTCAAAGCGGGCCATCCCGAATCAAAAATAGCCCTAACAAAATTTTACTCTCTTCGATTTCAGTGGGTTAAGAAAAGCCCAGTTCACGAAGAATGTGTGTGCGTATAGTGTGCCAACTTTTCACTTTGCCCCACATCTCTGTCAAACGCCACAGGGAAGACCACGACATTTGAAGATCTTCAGGAATTTTTTTCTTTGTGACAATCCATCAGAAAACCACTTCCTCTTAACATGCGCAGCCTGTTCGAAGAAAAACTCTCTCTCTCTCTCTCTCTTGAAAAATTATGCATTTAACCTGAAGATGACCTATAGTTGGGATTGTGGGAGTATGGTGGGGAGTTACTAAGAAAACATTTGGAGGCAACAGCTTTACTTAACGAGTTCAAGAAGTGGACGACAAAATACATACCACACAGTTACATCAAACGAACTCAACGAAATGCCCTATGCCTCGAAAAAGCGAATCTACAGCCAGGTGCCGTGATCATACACTTCGATTTCGCCGAAAGCTCGAGTGTTGTCGTCCAACGTGCCGTGCAAAGCTACCACTGGAAGAATAAGATGGTGACTATCTTCACCCCCGTCGCCAAGACATACAAGGGAACGCTAAGCTTTGGAGTGGTAAGAGATGACATTTGTCATGACTCTGCACACGCGCTCTTTGCATTCCCATTTATTCAAGAACGACTCCAGGAGCTGCTGCCCTTGTTTTCTAATGTAACTTATATCTCTGACACTTCAAAAATCGTTTCCGGTTGTACGAATCTAGAAAAAGAGAAATGTCACATGTGAATCTACTCAGCATCGGGGCACAGAAAAAGCGCGTGCGACGGAGTGGGCGGTGTTCTGAAGCATCACGCATCGACACATAATAAAAATAAAAAAAAGAAGAAAAAAAGTTGAATTTTATTACCGATTTGCGAACCTTTGTTGACAAACTGAGCCATAATATCAAGGAAATAGTGATTGTTTCAATCGCCCAAGAAGGGTTAACCCGTTTTCGGGAGTCAAAAAAGGGGTGTTAGGGAGGTTAGCGCGTCAAAGGGCATTCAGTCCTCTTATAGCAGTGGCAAAACGCGGATGGTTAGATTATCATCGCGTTCCGCCACTGCCTAGCTGCGCCTGCTGCACCAGTGGTAACTTTGGTGCGCCCCCGAGTTTCCCACGAGCTCCAAGTCGTTCTAAGATTTACTGACATAGTGGTTTTCAATTATGCTCAGCATGTTCCTAATTAAAACCATAGGATTATTTCTACTCATTAAAAGTTAATGAAGAAAGTTTAGTTAATTATCCGAATCATCGAAAAGATTAGCCACCTATATGATGCCCCCCCCCCCTTTTTTTACCCCCTGGCCGTTAAACTCACCTGCCCAAACTGTATTAGTGCATCTTTTACGGATATTTTGTAATAAAGCTGTTCGAATTACAATAGAACACCCGGTATATATAGACAAACAAGAGCTAGCTGAGACTTGGGGTTCAAAGTAACTAAATGGCCCAGAGGAACAAAACTCGTGAGGTGTTGAAGTTCTGAAGTAAGGTCTCCACACTCCACATTTCATTCAAACAAATATTCATAGTACATAAAAAAGACAAATATCTCCCTTTCTTTCCTTCTCTCTCTCGCTCTCTATCACGCACACAGACACACAAAGACATACATTTTTAAAGATATACTACTTTAGGTCTTAGCGCGCATTCTTACCAAGGGCGTCTTGAATCTTAATTCATATCATAAGAGGAATAAAGTAAGAACACACAATTCCGTTGGAGTTTATGTCCGAATTACTTCGTGTATTGACTTCTTTGTCAGTGGTACATATTTCGGAAAAACCACTCTAAACGAAACCAGTCAAGGATTATCAATCGTATCCCACTCATCCTCGTTCTCCTCTATTAGAAAAGCAAGTCTCATTCGTTTATCTTTTGTTCAGCCTGTTCGTTCACGTGCCCAGAAATAAAAACACTTCCAAAACGCACGCCTAAAAAAAAAAAAAAAATCAGTTTTTGGATGCAGAATTAGGGAGACAGAGTCGTCGAGGCTCCAGGGATAAGAGCTACGGCAGCACCGCGAATTACGGGAGGAACCTCACTGCCCAAGCGCAAAACGGAAAAGCCCCATGCAGTTCCGTGTAGTCCCAGGCAAGAACCGTTTTGCGTCTTTCCGCCACGGCTCGAAACAATTAGGTCCGTTCTTAATTACTCGCTCGCGACTTCAGCATTTAGGTCTGTAAAGAGAATATTGCGAAATAGTTACGCGCAACGCCAACAAGAGTTACCGCCGACGCTGCTTCCGACCGACCAAGGTCGAGCGCGTATCGCCCGATAAGAACGACATCGTTCGCAATTTCTGCGAGCAACCGCGGTGTACCTTTGCGATTTTGGCATGTGCAGCAAGTAAGCCTGGGCTATTCGCAAAAATCGATCTTGCTTCTTGTGCAAACGGCTTAGGGAGAGGCTTTGCAACCAGAACGCACGAGCGCTTCAAATAGTTGGCTAGAATGCAGCTTCAGCAGCCCTGTCTATGCGTTTTGTTTTTTCTTCTTCTTTGGCGAGAAAACGTCGGAGCTTGTTATGCGCTTATTTCCAAACCCTGAACCGGATAAAACTACCGGGAAAAAAGGTCGGAGCTTGTTAGACTCTTATTTCGTAACCCTTAAGGACTGAACCGGATAAAACTACACGGCCTCGATCACTATAATGCACGCTGATTATTTGAACGCGTCTCAGGAATCAAACAGAACATTTATATAAAGAAGCCCGCGTGTGCGTCATCCCAAATGACAATGTTGAGACATGTTGCCAACGCTTTCCATTAAAAATAGAGAGAAAAAAAAACGAAAGGAGAGAACGCGGACGCTCGCTCACGTTATGTCGAAATATAAACAACAACAAGGACATTTGTTCATCTTTTTTTTTTTTAAGAAGTTATTGAGGTACAGTTCGTCAAATCCCAACTATTTGCGTTGGCAGTGAAGCGGTAAGCGACTATTCAAGGGCATTAAAAGCGAGCATTTTCAGACTGTTAACTAGTCGATGTCTGACTCTCAAAAAATCGATTAAACACTGTGCAGAAAAAAAAAATATGGGCCCACAAAACGCGTAGTTTTTGCTGCCGACGAAAGGTTCACCCGCCGTCCTGCTCACGCTCGGCGTAATTGTCGTTCGTAATAAGTCAGAAAACGGCATCGAGTTGGCACTCCCGCGAGAACGCTCTTCCCGCAAGATAAATTGTACTCAATTTTGTATACGTAGCTGATACGAAATTAGGTACAATAACAAGTTTTAGTAGACCGTATTTTCCCCTCCGCTAAGCCCCTCCGCTACCCGGAACTCTATAGCCAAGGCCATCGGCACGTAGTGGCGGTTTTTTCGTAGCGGAGGGTTAGCGGAAAGGGAAATACGGTCTACTAAAACTCCCTAATTTCTGTAGTGCCGGAAAAAAAGTTCTCGCGGGAGTGCCAACTCGACGCTGTTTTCTGACTTATTACGAACGACAGTTACGTTTTAAATTATCGCAAAAACCGAGATTTCGATCAAACAACCCCCAGGACGGTCGAGATCGGCCCACAGTCCTTCGCAGGACGCGTCAAGGTCGGGTCACATATTTGCATTTGAGTTCGCTCGCGTGTGATGTACTCGCTCGCCACTATTAAAGTAGCCCTGAAACACATCCGATCTGCGTATGACTACACTGAAGGCTTTGCACTATTTGCGAAATTAAATATACGCAGTACTTATGAAAACAAAAATATCGTCCATAACGCTGTCAAAATTATTCAAAGCTCGCAATAAAAAATAACCCGCAAAAAAATAGATATAGTGCTTCACGAAAAGTGGATAAATTCAAAATTGCAAAAACTACGCGTCGCAAAAAAAAAGAAAAAGAAAAGAAATTATTGTGTCGTTTTGGTTCTGGGCCAGGGGCCTATTTAAATTAATAAAGTCCAGTATAATTAGATTGCTAATTATTTTTGCGTAATTAACTTTTTCAATATTGAGTTTAAGGGCTTAGTTTCAATTAGAAATATGCTGAGCATCATCGAAAAACGCTAAATGAATAAATTGCAGAACGATAAAAGGCACGCGCAGCATTTTACGGCTTTCTGAAAAATCGCACAACTTCGGCGGGTTTTAGGTTTCGGTTTGCAATCGGAGAGCATCTCCGCACCGACGGCACCGCGCCCCGTGGAGAAATAGTGCAACCAACCTCTGCTGCGCTGTCCTCGCGCAACGCAGCAAAGGCTAATTGCAATATTTAAAAAAACAAATTAATTAAGCAAAATAGTTAACAACTTAATTACCCCGAACTTTAATAATTTCCCTAAATAGGCCCCTGGCCCAGGATCAAAACGACACAAGCATTTTGTGCTGCGATGCGCAGTTTTCGCCATATCGAATTTGTCTACTTTTCGTAAACACCATATACTAATATATATACCCGGGTCGCAAATATCCCAGGAATAGCCGGTAGAATGCGAAAGAGTATCAGTGTGTTTTTGGTCGGACGCGGCTACGAGCAAGCACAGCGCGTTCGAGCATACTCGAGCAGAAATGTGTGAACCAGCCCAGATGTGCTGCCGTGCTTTTCTTTCGCCGAAACACTAATATTTACCTTTCTTTTGTAGTTCAAATATTGCAGACGGAACAGCTGCGCCATTTTCGGCTAGACGCACAACAAAAGAAGCCAGACAAGGCTAATGGCGAATTCCACAGGTCGTGTTGGAGCGCACCGGGATGAACTTTTCTGGAGCGTGCCTATTTCATAAGCGATCCGGATAGAGACGGACGTGTTCCACTCGTCATTTTAGATCAGCTCATACTCCAGATCTCAATCCGGATCCGAGAAAAGTCGCTCCGCCGATTTCGGCGCACACGTGACTTCCTTTCTCGGACGGGCATCTCGCCTAGAAAGAATTCGTAATGGCCGCTCGCGAAGTGCCGCCCACTTTACTTCCGCTGCTGTTTGGTAACAGTTCGTCATCCGTCTGCTCGAGCAGCTCCTCCAACAGCAGCGGCCTGAGTAGCAGCGATGACGGGGATTGTTTGTAGGTCCCGCATGAATTCGACCGCCTTTTCAGACGTCTGCAGAAGAGGCCGAAATTGGAGGCGTACTTTGACACCGTTCACGAGTACTCCGATGAAGAGGCAGGTGGGCTACGCTGGTGAACGTCGCTTATCGACACGCATCTTTCACATCATGACTAACTTTGCTCGTGCGTTGAACACGTGTTCTTAGCGCCGCGATTTCGAAAACATGTACTTTGAGATCCGGGACTGTGGGAAGGGGATTCCCGGGAAATGGATGACGGGAAGGCATCCGCCGATCCCGGAGGAGTGGTTACGTTCCACTGGGGATCTGGAGGCGGAGCGACTCGGTTCGGATCGCGTGCTCCATCTCGAATCTGGTCTGCTGATCTCGGCGCAGTCCAAAACGACCCAAAAAATGCGCCATAAATGAAAAAAAAAAAAACTCGCAAGAGGGCACGCCACGTATAAACTACCTACTTCCTGTTTTTTTTTTGTTGTTTCGTGTTTTTATTGGACACACAAACAACAAAAGACGTACAGTTAAGACTTCATTTAAAGTTTGTATAAACCCAATTTTAGAGCTCAATTCCCAGAAATGCAGCCCTAAACGTAAGGCCAAACGACCTTAAAAAAAAAGTTCATTAATTGAAAGAAAAAAAAAAGATATTGCGGATACGAAAAGAAAAGACGGTCCTCTAAGAATAATCCAAGCGCACATTGAACGTCCCGCGCAAGATATCCATTCGCTCTACGTCTACTTTTTTGTTTTTTTGTTTTCGCGTTGTTGAGGAGCAAACGAGGTTAGCCAGAACGTGTGCAACAAAAACACACTGAACACTGCTCAAATAAACAAAACAACAACAAAAAAAGCAAGGAAGGCGAGAGACAAGAGTCGGAGAACAACAAATACCGTTATTTCACAGCTGCTACACCGTCCTGGCTAACTTCCGTCGGCACGCAAGCATCCGAGCACGGATTTAGGGGTAGCGCTCCCCCGTCGCTGCAGGCTGGCTCGTTTGAATAACGATTGCCTCCTCGAACACGTTGAGACACGCCACCGAGAAAATAGAGCAAAAATCACAACCGAGAAACGCACGGAAGAACAGCGGGCTCCACGTTTTAATCTCGTCAGACAGAGATAACAGCGCAAAGAGACAAGACGCACAAAAACGCAAAACAAAAGGGTCACTTAACACGCGCCGCATCAAAGGTGCAAATAGATGCAAACAGTCATGCAAATGAGTGTCGGACTAGGACCGATTCCCGAGTCGCGCTACCGAGAAAAGGGACGCTGTCAGCCGCAGTGCATGGCTCGCCCTTCCACCCGCCGGAACACTTGTAAGAGAGGAGAAAGAACGGTCGCTCAGGTGCACGTCCTGGCAGTGGTGCGCTCGACACCGAATGTCGCTATTAAAACGTCGTTTGCAGGCGACGCTGTGATAACGGTTCGCGCTAACGGTGCGCACTGTTGAGGACAGCCCCTTGTCGCCCTTTTCACCGCTCATTCCCTTTGTTTTTATTTTTTTTCTCTTGGATCTACCAGTCGCGCCGGAAGCGGAAGCAGAATGCGACGAGAGAAAGAAAGGTTCCGTTTACTGCCGTCTTGGTCGTTATCCATTCAGGATCGCGCTTTGTGTCGAAAAGCGTGTCGGGAAAGCCGCGGGAGGCCGGAAGACGGCACGCAGACGCGAGCGGAAACTATGAGTAAAAGAACAATGAAGGTCCCGGTAAAAACTTAACGTTGCTGACGTCGTGTGAACCAAACAAATTAATTAAAGCGCGGCCGAGCGTACGAGCGATGAATTCATTCGTAGCTAACTTCGGGGTATGAATCAAAAGCGACGTAGCGAAAATGTTCGAGCTTATAATAATCGAAATAAAAAGATTGAAACCAGGAAAGGAAGCGGGAGAGAGAGAGAGAGAGAGAGCACAATGAAAGATATATCACTTAACCTAAAAAAAAAGGAGCAGAAAAAAAAAAACTACAATCGACAAGTTTTGGGAAAGCTAGAAATAAATAAAGGAAATAAACAAAAAAAAAACGACACATAATTTATTGCGACGGGCGCAGCATCTGTTTTATTTCTTTTATATATTTTTCCTAGATTTCGGACTCGTATAAGAGCACGAAGAAAAAAATGATCACGTCGTGAGAATAAGAAAGAAAGACTACACTACGAAATCCAATATGAGACAATCGCGCTCCGCGAGAAGACAAATAAAAGGAACAGAATCAGACGGAGAAGAATGTCATCCAGCGAAAGCGAAGACAATGGACATAAAGAACCGCCGGGGCTCGTGCCTCTCTAAGCTCCTCTTGGGAAGAGAGAGCGAGAGAGAACGAGATAAAACGCGAGAAAGAAACACGATAAACCAGCTTCTCTGGTTACATCGGAGTGGTGCAGGAAACTCAAGAAGCAAGCGAGAAAGCCACTAGTCCTTTTCCCACAAAAAAGGCTACCTCCATTTTCCCAGGGCACTCTGATTGGCACCATTCATCGTTAGAACAAAGGAAACTCAACGTTCGAATCTGGAAAGGAAAAAAAAAAATGTCGAAACTCGCGTTTTTGTAATATATATTTTATTTTTGTATTCCCAAGGTCCCTGTAGTGTGTTAACACATTCCTTCTTGGTTATATCTCTCGACTGGCCATACATGAATAATCTCCATGCACAACTTACCCGTCAACGCGAAGGAATGTAACATTTTTAAAGAAAACCCCCGTCTCACAAATGAAAAAAAAAAGAAAAAAGTATGGATTGTTAGGAGTCGCCGAAAGAAACGTTCAACCCGAACATGGTAAGGTCTACAGCTCGGTCATGGTAGCGCGGAAAGAAATGCCGGGAAAGCGCCCGAAACAGACAACACTCGTGGTACGTTGCGGCTGTGCAGTAAACTTGTCTTCAAAGCCGCATTAAAGTTTTTTAAACACACTCCGCGCGAGCAAGCCTACGTTACCGCCGAACGTGCGCGTCTGCGTGTTTGTACGTGTGTGCTCGGAATATAGGTAGTTGTGTAAATGAATGTGAGCTTGAAAGCCCGTGCGTGTCTGCGTGTGTGTTTCCGTGTACGTACGTGCCCAAGAGCGTGGGCGGTCCGATCCAACCCGGTCGTGCGGGAACGTGCGGAACCCGGAAGTGACGTCGGCGGTGAAGTCAACGGTTACATTTTCCGTGTACCCGGGGACGGATCGAAAGTTGAAAACGGCCACTTTTCGGAACCTGGATGCGCCCGGATTCCGCAGCAGCGAACCAGGGAGGGCACCCGTCGCCAGCGCACCGGCGACGTGCGCTGAGCAGGGGGCGAGAAAAACGCACAGTAGTCTCTACGGACGGGAGAAGGAGAACAGGCCGCCTTTGTGGGATTTTTCAGTGACTTAAAGGTTTCACAGCTTCCGATAAGCAATAAGAAAACCCCCACCCCCACCCCACCCCACTCCGCTCCCCCGCAAGATTCGCGGGAAGAACGAGGAGGGTTGGCTACTGCGAAGATACGGCCTCCTCCGACTCCGGGAGAGGTCATTAGGGAGTTTTCGTAGACCGCGTTTCCCCCTCTGCTAAAGGCCCGTTCACACTCTTGCGACCGAGTACGACCGAGAGAGACCAAACCGGTTTTTAAGCCTCTTGCGATCTCTTGAGACCAGCTCCGCTGTAGCGCATCCGGTCCTAAGAGATCGCAAGATGCTTAAAAACCGGTCTGGTCTCTCTCGGTCGTACTCGGTCGCAAGATCGTGAACGGGCCTTAAGCCCTCCGCAACGAAGAGGCCGCCAGTGCGCCTGCGCGCCGATGGTCTTCGCTGTAGAGTTCCCGGTATCGTAGTGGGTTGCGGAGAGCGTTGCGGGAGTGCGAAAACGATCTACGAAAACTCCGTAATATCTTCAACTTTCAGTCCGGGCTCCGAAAGCAGAAAGACGTCACCGTTGACGCCACAGGCGACGTCACTTCCGGCTCCCGGAGTTCCCGCACGACCATTTTGCGAGCTGGTTTGAACCACTCTTTAGGGAGCTTTCCTAGATAGTTTCTTACGTCCCGCAATGCTCTCCGCGACCTACTACAAGACCCAAATCACTGCACACAAGGCTAGCGTCGCGCATGTGCGGCAGCCGCGCCTTCGTCGTGGACAGCAAAACGGGGAGGGAAGAACGGTTTACGAAAACTCTGCTTCCGCGCGTGTATCTGAGTGAATTCGAGCGTCCACATCCATAGTGAGCCCTACCTTCGGGGACAACTTTCTGCGACCATGAGGCCAAACGTATCCGAGATTGCGCGCTTGAGCGCCAATTAAATCTGGGAACGCGCACTCCTCTCGTCAGACATGACACAGAAAGTAGACACCAAGTATACATATGTCCATCTTTTGACTCGACGAAAGTAGCTGTGCGGGTAGCCGTTATTAATATATATATATCTATATATATATATATATATATATACGAGGGCGTTCATAAAGTTCGTATCATCGGCACAAAAAAATTAAAAAAACGAAACAAAACAGACATGACCATGAGTGCGCGTCGCTCTGGTTTCCTCACAGTTAAACATCGCATAGCTATAGTAGCGCTTAACGCCGCTAGGGTGTCGAAACAAAAATGGCACCGCCCGTCGGTGCCAAGCACAAGCAGTGAACGGTTTTTTCCATTGTTCGGGGATAACGCCCCAGTTTATGACACTTTGGTTAAATGGCGCAGACGTTTCCAGTGTGGCCAAATAAGAGGAAAGCATTTCAATGACGACGACCAAGTGATTGCTGAAGTGGAGCGATTTCTGAACACCAGGGGTGAGACAGGTGAAACAAGTTTTGGAGCAATTTTTGGAGCAGAAAAATCTGGATTTTGGAGCAGCTTAGGAGCACAAAATTCTCGTTTTGGAGCAGCAGTTTACGCATCTTGGAGCAACTTCGGAGCAGAAAAGTCTACAGTTTGGAGCAGATTAGGAGCAGAAAATGTTAGAGCAGCTTATCAGCAACTGAAATCATAAAAAATCGGATTTAAATCACATAAATTTTATTTTTCTTTTTTAATCCGGTATTATTTTTTTCTCCCTGGTTCCAATAAGTCATCAGCGCCGATACGCACCAAGATAAAAAATAAAAGACCAAAAAAAAACGGAAAAGGCAAACCCGAGTCCAATGCGTATAGATGAGGACAAGAAACACAGGCTTGTTGCAAAGTTAGGTGGGCACCAAGTACCTCAAGCTTATACGAACTTGTGCCAAAGCGCAATTGTAGTGCAAAACTTTTTAAAGCGGTGATTCGAGAGCATGAACAGGGAAGCACGATTTGCTAGAACCAGACATCGATCGGACGCTCGTAGAAAGCACGTGCAGATAGAAAAGAACTCACCACAAAAGTGAGTCACAAGGTAAATAGTGAATTGGTAGAAAAACTATGAGCAGCACATGCACGCTAAATACGGGTGTGTGACCGATTCCTTCGATTGTTCACGCACTGGAAGCACGTGTGGGATAACCAAAAGTACGTGACAGATCATTCGGCACGACTGAGCACAATGCGATAACCATTCTAGGCGATGCAAGATTATCGAAAAAGACACGAATGAACAATTACACAATGGAGGCGCTCAATAGCACTTTTAAGAAAAGGTTTACTCTCAAAACGAAAGAAATACTTGCTCATCTTGATAGCCCGTGCATCGTACCTCCCGCGGCCAGACAGCGAGACCGCCTGACAGCATACCGGTAGCATGCAGTCAAAAATGACACCGGAAAGTAGTAGGAAAATCGTGAAAAGACCACGTATCATAGGTATAGAAGGATACTACAGCTGAAATCTTCGAATCCGGCGGTTGCTTGCGCCACCCTGTACCCGTGTCGTGCACTTTATTTACTACGACGAGATTGAATGTTGCCAACCAAGCTCTCGTTTCCTGCTAAATCTAGCGTCGCCGCAAACTTTTTTTTTAGTTACTTTGGCGCAGTTTGGCGCGATTTCGACCGATTTCGCGTTTTTGGCGCAACTAGGCGCAGAAATTTGGGTTTGTATCAAAATGGCGCAATTGGCGCAGATGTCACACCCCTGCTGAACACTCAAAACGAGGAGTTCTATAACAATGACCTCCGGCATGTGGTCCATCGCTGGAAAAAGTGGGCATACCTTTTGGTGGCGAACATGTACAGAAAGTCTTAACTCCTACTCGAGTTTGATTGCTGAATCTCTATTCCTTCGGGACAATGATACGAACTTTATAAACGCCCATCGTATATATATTATTCGTAGATTTGACAGTTTACTTCCCATAAATTTTATTCCCGCTCCACTAAAATGCATTTTTTAAATGCCGGCTAGATTCCATTATATTTACACAAGGATTAAAGGGGGAAAAAGAAAAATATTGACTGTCGGAACGCAATGAACCGGGAACGTCGAAACGGGTGGCCTTGGAAATATGTTGCGCCACCCGGAGGCGATAAAACTGTAAAGTGGAGACGGGGTTCGCGAGGGCGTGCACATCGGAGGAAGCGCACACTCTCGCAGCCCCTCTCCACTCCAGTTTTATTAGCCACAACGCAAGGCAGCACGCATCAAAGACCACGCATTATGGCGTTCGCGTTTCCTTCCGTCCCTACAGTACAGAACGGAGCAAACTTTTTCAAATCTTTTACGTTAAAGTAGAGATTACGCAAAAGGTTTTATACCAGGGGTTTCAAACCCCAGCCCGTGGGCCAGACCAGTCTTCCGATAGGCCCGCGGGTCGCCGAGGTTCTTTCAATGAAGCCCTGCCCGCGGCCCGCTTCCACCAGACACGCTGCTAATGGCGCAGAAAGACGTGCGCTCAAAGAAACGGCGCCGCGACGCGCTCCATATGTGCAAACGAAGATAGTAGAGAGAACGAGAGAAACTGCACGGTAACGCGGGTCCTCTCGACATATTATTAATTGAACATTTGTCACCATCAGGGCCACCACTCTTTGCCCCCTGCTTCATGCCTGCAGTATACTAACTATATTAGAATTCCTTTGCATTCGCATATACACAGTGCTTAGTGACCCCTCTCACAACTATTGCATATTGCCAGCATTAGTTTTATCCTTCTAATTAGTCTTTTGCACTGCGCGAACAGGCCGGAGCTCCCATGTACTTTGATTTATGCCTGGTGAATTTCCTTGGAGAAAATTCTCGTGTAATGCCATAAGCTAAATATCAAATTTCAAAAAGACATAACTCTTCATATACCTTAAAGCTTTTTCTTTTAAGACTTCAACGTTAATATATGTGTTAAAATGCTTATCTAGAATGAATGAATATATATATATATATATATATATATATATATATATATTATAATTACCCTTTCTTTACTTTTTTTCGAGATTGCGACAGGTTCCTCATTCGGCCCATTATTCAAGAAGATTCGAGACCCATGGTTTACACAATACGCTCTAAATACCTCTCGCCACCAACTGCAAAGAATTGACACTTTCAAAAGGAAGAATAGGTAGAACTGGAATCTGTTAATGAATACACCGTTAGTAACTTTCACTATGACATGCACTGAGGCACGCAGATATGCTTTCACGCGGTGTACGCGATGTACGAAAACAGCCTAGAAACTAAACAGGAACAACAAACGTTGCCACGAGCGAAGTTTATGAGTACTGGTTTGACCATCATGGCGTTTGATACATTCGGAATGCAGCTCAGATAACGCTCTGTGCGTGAACTTTATGCGTCTGTTATTGTTCGCCAGGTTCCCCTCGTATATCGAGATGATCGGCCTGGGCGAGCTCTGCGAGCAAGCGGGATTTGGTTTTTATGTCTATACTCGATCATAAATGGTAATTTACCAGTGTTTCGGACATTTCGCAGAAAATTAAACTTATCTGAAAAGCAGGCAGGTCATTGTCAAACGGGAGCTGAACAAATTAACTTTGGTAGATAGCTAGACGCAGTACAACATGGTCGGTTTTGAACTGCGTCATAAAACCTACGCAACCCAATCTCGCGTTTTGTTATTTTTGTTACTCTCGTGTTCTTGTGTAGTTGTTGTTGGTGTTTTTTTTTTCGATCCCGAAAGTGAAGTTAACCACTTTCCTTGGAAGAAAAAAAAAAAAAAGAAGTCTAAAGTGGCCACAAACTTACATATGTTAGTCGCTTAGGGGTGAGAGTGGAGTGTATATGTGTGTGTGTTTTGTGCATATTAGTGTGCGTGGCTATGTGTACGTGCTTATATACGTGTGCATTCGTGCGTTTGGGTGAATCTTTACGTTTCTGTGTTTTACAAAGAGAGAGTGTGTGAAAGACAAAGAGATAGAGAGAGATGCAAAAGTATACGGGATATTAAAATCAGTGTAAAAAATCCTCAGAAGTCGAGACCAAAAGATACTCGCTTTTTCTTTTGTCTTGTTCTCTAATGTGAGCGCTACAAAAAGGCACAACCACTGAGTCAATGACCGCACAAAGCAATCAAAAGCGCAATCCCTCGAAATGGGAAGTTTCCCAACAAAATACCATCACGCATGTGTGGTTTCCCTTTCAACCAAGCACGTCCCTCACGTGCCATTAAACGCTTTCCTACTTAATTAATTTAGGTAATCGTACTTTTTTACAATATTATTCTTACCATCTTATTTCGGCCCTCCATCTACCCTCATCAAGAAAAATAAATCGCCCCACGGCCTTTCACTTTATCTAAATTTCATCCTGCAAAACTAAAATGACGCAGTGCTGTGCAACGTAGAGGAACAAAAAATACATCACGGTGCCTTTGAAACTTTATAAAAGCGGTGCTTCTTCAAAGGTTTTTTTTCAATATCTTTTTTAGCGAAGTTGACTTTTGGGATCACATAGAAGAGTTAACAAAACGTTTCTGTGTACAAACCCCGAAGCATAAAAAACAAAATACTGCTGGAAGAACATCAAGCCCTCACAAACTGCAAATTCCTCCCTTCCTTTCTACCCTGTCTCCTCCGAAATTGCGATATTAGTTTTCGGATCCTTGAAAGAAAGTGCAGAGGGAGAAGGCGTGCTTATGCAAACGCCACGGAACTCCAAGCTAGTGTGGGTTCCTAGAGTCTCTAAAATTCGAGCCGCATAAATAAAGACCAGTCAAGTGTGCATCACAAACGCAACAAACATAATATATTACGGCGAGGGCGCGTTTCTTCGAGTATAAGAAAGAGAAGAAAATGCGTGCGACTAACTGAAGTGACGAAATTCTAGAAGGCTCGCGTGATAAGTCAAACACCCGAAGCAGAAAACATCCGTGCGTTAAGATTAAACTTGCCCATAGGCAAAACAAAGAAAAGTATATGCACACATTGCGTAGAAATCAAATCAATTAAACGTGCTTTTTTACCTCAGTTGCGATAAGCTTTGCGAGCCAACTCTGTACGTTTATCTTTTCTTCAAATGGCAGGTTATGGGGTGGTAACGCTTAATATCAAATCACACGAAGCGACCGGTTATGAAGTTTTTCCTGGGCGTTTTATATTCATCCGCCAAAATTTGTATTTCCGAGGCGATCGATACGGGCTGCTAAACGTAGAACGTGCATCTACTTTGGCACAATAATACGGAAACCAGACTAAATCCTTGGCAGTTTCGTTTCGGCAAGTGTGCCAAGCAGGAATGTCCGATAAAAACAGATAAAGGAATCACAGAAGCTGAACAATTTCACTGCAGTTCATTTGACGACTTATAACTACAGAACTGAGCGCAACCTCCATTGAAGAGAACACGATGCACAATCCGGCAGTTTTGAGCGACTTCTACGAAAATCCAAGCACGTAGCCCATTGCGTAAAAGAAGCATAAGCATCACGAGGAGTAACCCCTTGACAGCTGAAGAAGTGCTCTGTCAAAACTGGAGTCGAAAGCAATAGAATACGTCGTGAGTTCGCGGCACACCGCTGGTGATTTATGCTTCGCAAGTTTCACAGTAAACTTTTCGTCGGCACATTTTGAATTGAAGAGTAATCACGAAGCTTGTGTCTCAGAGCCAGCACATTTTCAAAACAAAATGCAGAACTATTTTGTATCGAAATAAGCCAAAAAGTTAAGCGTAAAGCAGTAATAGGAAGGCTGACGACTGACGAATGCGAGAAATTTTCGCCTTCGTTGGAAAATCCCCCTGTCCTGCACGAGACCACAAACCCGAACGACCGCCCTGCAGAGCGTGCTCTCCCGCAAGCGAGGTCTCAATGCGGGAAGCAAACTTCACGAAGGCCAAGGACTGCTCCACGGCGCTGAGTGGGCCGGAAGCTCCGCGACCGCCATTAGAAAGCGTAAAGGTTGTTTCACACACTTGCGTGGCTTCGACCGCGTGCGACTGCAACGGCTTGCGACGTAAGGGTTGCTATGGCAACAGCTGCGTTGGCTTCAACAAAACGGGGTAAAAACCGGTTTTGTTGGAGCCGACGCAGCTATTTCATAGCAACCCGTGTGTCGCAAGCTGTTGCAGTCGCACCAGTCGGACTCGACTCAAGTGTGTGAAACGCCCTTAAATATGATCACACTTGCTCCGCGACTGCAGTGGAAGAAAAAAAAAGAGTGAAGTAGGCGGAATCAATAAGAACCATCGTTCCGTAGATTTCGCGCACGATGAGTGGAGACAAAGTCTACTGTCTTCCACGTCCCTTGTTTATCAGGCGCTAGTCATTAAAAAAAATAAAGTATGAAATTATGTGGAGCAATACAATCTACTCCAGAAACTATATTTGAAGTCGCAGTTCAAATTTCTTACAACTCCCCCAAGCAAAAATACCATAATCGTGACGTAGAGAAGGGTACTGCAAAGGTGCATTGACCACAATCGGCGGCCCCATACTCGTCAAAAGCGAAGTTGGGGCCCAAGTTCCACGGAATGCGTCGATTAAACTATCGCGACGATGACGCCGTGCCTTTGATGCCGCAGTCCAATCGAAGCGATCAGAGAAATTTCGACTCCAGCTTTGTGTTTGACCAAAATCAGAGCCCCAGAATGCATATTACATTGCGTGTGAAGTGTGCCCACTGAATAGAAAATGCATTCTTCAAAACGCTTAATATACTCACTACATAACCTTACTACTCAGTTTGATATATGAAGTAACAATATTATTTACTCTTATGCTATACTTTGCCTCATCCTACGATGGACTAAAGGCCAAAGCCACGGGCCGCTAGGTCCAATCAGGTTCCACGCTAGACTATGACACGCTTAGCATTGATCAGGTTTGGACGAATAATGCGCCGAATCCAAAAACGCTGCATCATTCTTATAGCTTCGACACTGCAACGAGCCAGTACGTCGTGGTTTTTCTTTGCAATGCAAAATTGTTGAGTCACTCATTACTTGATCCGAACCACTGTCCGCCCGTTCCCATCAGTGATCCGAGACGCGGGCACCGATACGTGCATCGAAGCGAAATACCAGGCAATGTCTAAGTTGCTCGTGATTAGATCTGGCGGTTCGTAGCTTCTGCCAACGTAGGGTGAGACGTCCATCGTAGGGTGAGACGAAGTATAGTCGCCACGAATATCTCCTTAGTTATTCACTGGTTTGGACCCTAAAACAATTTGTTAAATACCCAGGTTAATTTTTTGTTTATTTTTATTTATTTTTAGATGCAATACACTGTCTGTGCAAAATAACCCTAAAACTTATAAAAAAATTACTATGGTTGTATTTTCGTCAAAACAGAAAGGCGATAACGTGACCTCGAAAACAAGTATCTCAATGACCTGTCCTCCAAAGCAAAAAAGTAAATATATATATATATATATATATATATATATATATATATATATTAACCTATTTACGACCGCCGATTACAAAAAATAATAAAGTAACAGAAACACCACCAACGTGACGCCAGGGTACATTAGTACCGGTACTCGAGACGCGGCGACTTCACAACGCCGCGAACGAGCAGAGCCGGTACGCAGAGAGAAGTCGCTCCTCCCACGAAATAAGCCCGACAAATCGAAATCGATGGGTGCACGGGTCCCGAGTTGACGAAAATGATAGCCGTGGCGTGTCGCTTTCCCGCTTCCCTCGCGTTCCCCTCCCTTCCTCGCGGTCACTGATAGCAACCGAGAAACTCTAAACACACAAAGTTTTCCCTTCCTCCCGATGGGTCGCCGCTCTCGTCCGATATTCATCTACGTCAAGCTTCCTCCCTCCGTCCGTCTCGAAGGGGCCGAGGCATTGAGGAAGAGACGTCAGGGGTTCGAGGGGAACGCGGTCCCCGGGGAAGATTTGCCATCGATCTTCAACCCCAGGAAATGACGAGGCCATCCCCTCGTGTCACGGTCGAGTCACGACCCCCGGGACAGACAAAAAGCGCCGGCGCTCAGCTTCCCGCGCCGATCATAGATTTATGAGGACGACACTCGGTATCCGACAGCTCGCAACTGACATCCCAAGCGAAAAAATAGAAAAAAACGTTGGTGACTAAAAAATAGATGGTGAAAGTCGACGAGCGTGCGTCATAACACATTAGTTTTATGTACGAGGTAGTCGGCATGGAGGACGCGCCGAATATATAATGAAAGCGATGTTCGTGGCATTGGAGTAGATACCAGCCTGAGTGTGCGTTACATATAACTTCTGCCATCTCTGGACATAATATGACGAATGATGTTCGAAAAACGACGAACGCGGAGATATTCAAGTCAGTTTAAATATCAAAATCAGCGTTTGGTGGAAACTCGCCTTTTTCACACACGTTACTGATTCACTAGGGTAAACAATGTCACTTGTTGCGAGGCTTCCAACCCTTAATAATGTATGCGTTTTTAAGACGTAATGCCAGCCACCACAACCCGTGTCATCGCATTTCATTTACTTCTCAGGCTAGTTCTGTCAAAGTCCCTTTCTTTCTTTCTTTTTTTTCCTTTTGAGCAAAGAAACTTCTGCATAGGGCTTAAAGATATAGCCAGGCCTCTGTTAGGTGTCAGGATGTGTATACAGTGGCGCGACTCGTTTATTTCAACTTCATAGTTGACAGCGCGACAAACAGGTTCACATCAGTAAAGAAGCGCTCAGATGTCACCCCACCATGCCCTTACTAAATTATCACTAAGCATAGTAAACATTTCGACACTCTATCAAACGTGTGCTTTAGAAATAACCATTGCGACACTGTTTTCAACTTACTTTTTTTGTAAGAGCACCGACATGCAGACGCGAAAATCAATAGTACCGCAAAAACACGCACGTAAGCCGCAAGGCCATCAAAAAAGCCTGGCAATTTACAACCGCGCTGGGTCACTGAAAAAAAGCGCCCAGCACGCGAAAACCTCTTAAAGCAGAGAATGTGTTACTTTGAAAACACAGCCCAGGTCTCCGGGCGCAACGGTGCGGCACTTACTCATCCACCTGGGACGCCGGCAGATGAATAAGTGCCGCTAGACAGCTAAGCAAGCACCAACAAAACAGAGAAAGAAAAGCAGATCGCGGGTCGGAAACGAAGATGCATCAAGCTTCGCGACTTGCCAAGCTCCTCGCTGCTCTGCTCCCCGGGGGCTGCACCATCCTCTAGAAGCTTCTTCTTCGGGCGTCTGGGATGATGAAGTGGAGCCTTTTTCGGAAGACCACACCGAATGGGTTTCGCAAAACATCTCTCGAGAGCAAACGAACAGGTACAGCCATCTTGGACGTTGCAATCGACGCGTGGGCGAGTGATGAGGCTCGCCGAAGCCGAGAGATAACGTGGAAATTTCGCAGACGTGCGTCTGCACGTGAACCTCGGGGAACGTAAACATTGACAACAACCTCGCAATCTGCGAACGAGGCGCGCCTGCGGTTCACGCCGCAGCAGCGGTCATGAAACCAGAACCCAACGTTGCAAACCTAGCTTCGCCTCTTATTATCAGGCGCCCAACAGCGCTCGGATCATGTGACCAGTACGGATGGCGTTTCCACCTCAAAGATTATTTGTTTTCCCAAAAATTAAAAAAATATACGCGCGGAAGTCGGGCAACGCGTACTGTTCGTCAGTAGAAACTTCGGTCAAAAAGGTCGAAAGTTCTTCGAAATCAATCGAATCTCGAGCTTGCACAAAAGCGCGCGCGACATCCCTACACTCAGTTTCGCTCCGAGTCCGACTGCAACTGCCGACGGTACACAACCCAATGGGGAGCCAAACAAGCTGTGCCAAAAACGCATACCGTCTCGCTGCTCGTCGTCTTTGTGCGTCTGCTAACCTCCGGCTAAACCGAACACGCACCGTAAAAAATGCCCCAAGGACCCGTAACTTTTTTCTTTTTTTCTGGGCGCACAAAGACGTTGTGACGACGCACTTCTAACGCCGCTCGCTCGACCCCGTGGAATCCTAGCCTAAGGGGGCGGTCGCACTTCCAAGTGAAACGGAGTGTGTCGACCAACGCGCTGTTTCACAAACGAGTCCGCGTCTCCCCACATAGGCAGCGTGCGCAGACACGTTTGCGCACGCTCCGCGCCGACAGCAGCGCCACCCTAGCGGTGTGACGTCGGAGCCGCCCGCTGGTACGCACGGCAGCGAGGTCCGATTCTGAGCTGAGTTCCAGTCTCGATTGAGATGCACTCGCGCGGAACTGACAAAGAAGAACCACGAACCACGAAGAACCACGGTAGTCCGGCTGTTTGTGGGCCGCCAACCCGGTTCTCGAACAGCATAGGCGGTGCCTTGTGTGAAGGTGGACTTAGCCGCGTTGCGAACCTTTCTTGTCTTATGTAGGCATTAAAAAAATTAGAAAAAGAAGCAAGACGCCTAAAAGAGATGTCAATTTTTTTTTTTTTTTGCGCTTTGCGGGATGCGAGGGAAAGTATATTTTTTTATTAATAAAGTTGTTTTTTTTTCTGCGAGCAGATTTTTTAGAGTTTGAAATTGTCTCGAGATTGAAATTTAAAAGAAATCTTGACGGTCGCTGAACTCTACCCAGATCCATCTTCGTGACAGAAAGAGCTGATCCCGAGGCATGCAACCGCGCAGCTATGAAAAATTGTGCGGGACAAAAAAGATGCTCTCGGTGCGCGCTCACATCGATGAAAAGTGGGAAAAGTTGTAAACCCTGAACTGACTGCGGGTCGTCAAATGTGCACAACCGCTCCACGTTATTTCAATCGAAACACCAAAACCGAAAACAGAAAATTGAAAAGGCACGTGCGGTAAAGCGTAAATAATGCGCATAACTTGGGTCGCCGCCTCCAAACGTTGCATTCGAGGCAAGACTTCCCGCTCTGTCTTCAGCCGACCGTTTAAGCGTTTCTTGAGATCTGCACAACGTCCATGAGGGGATTCAACGAAATATGCACCCCCCCCCCCCCTTTGAAGCATTTTAAGTAGGAAGAAAACAAAATAAATGAAAATAGAGAGTGCTTGAACAACGGCGTGTTTACATCGAATCGAGCTATGAAGACGCCAAAGGAAACGCCATTACAGCGATTTCGTGCAGGAAAGAATACTCACGGGCTTTAGGTTAGAAACGTTCTTGAAACACGAAAAATATTCTAATCACCCAAGCGCAGCCTCACTCTAATCCCTCAAACGCACTCTCACGAATTTGTTCTTCTTGTTTATCATGTTTTGAAGAAAAAAAAAGAAAGAAACATCAAATTTAGATGCACCGTTGTGGTTTTGGTATCCTATATTAAGTTAAACTGATGCTGCGAAAATGAAGCCAAAAATATATATATAAACCTCGAGGAAGCATTGTAGTTGGGCCTTTTTCTGTACGCGCAAACGCTGTACAACTTTTTTTTCTTGCGAGAGGTTAGATTAGTACATTTTTGTCCTAGACTTTGTGAAACACCTAGACGCGAGATATGTGCATGTGTGTCTTGCTCCGCCACCTTCGCTTCATCAATATATCCTCGGTCCGGTACGATAAAGTAACTTTCTTTCCTTCAGATGATGTAAAGAAAAGTAGTCTCCCCTCCGCTCTACGCTGTTCCGACATAGAGCAGCCTTAAAGAGTTACACGAATGTTAAAAAATACTTGAAGCCGCCACACAAGGATCCCATCCCCGTCTGCGGCCATACACAGCAAACGAGGCAAGCTCACGGATGAAAGTGCCATCGTAAAAACGCAAACGACACAACGCGACCATCGCTCGAAACGTTCCAGGATAAAGTAAAGGCTACACGTAAAAACGCGAAATTAGGGGAGGAAAAAAGTGATAAACACACCCCCCCCCCCAGTAATCAAGTTGATTAGCTGTATCCTTAGAGCACCCCAAGCTTATTACAGTAATTCTACATTCGAACACGATGATACGCGATACGAGAGAGATGTTTAAAGAAGCACCGTCGAAACGTAGTGCCTCGTAGCGCGCAGAAACCAATTTCCTCCGCACTACCGAAATACTACACCCCTAGAAAAAAAAATACTAGTAAAAAGTAAGTGATTGCAGCAGTTGCTACTTTTTTTCTTACCATTACTACCCTTTTATCAGTTATTTACTACCTCAAACGCGCGACATTTCGTTAGTTTGGAAGGTTGAGCTAAACTGGTAAAAGGAACTCTAACCACGGTTTATTAAAACGAAGGTCCCGACGTTTCGGAGCCAGCTCGGCCCCTTGATCACGGGTGACTGATTGGTGTTCGGTGGTGAACGACTTGCTCAAACTTGTTTTCCCGGCGCTCCCCGCGCGACACCCCGCAGGCCGGAAACGTAAGTGCTTGGGAGCGTCCCCGCAGACCGGTTTATGTTGTTTTGGGTCCTTTGAATGTGCCACGACTCCAGCAAGAGTCGCCTCCGCCAGTTTTTCTATGCCGAGGACGGAGCTTTCGCTGAAGCCGATGGCGTGGCCCGTCTTCTCTGCGTGCTCTGCGAGCGCGCTGCCCTGCACGTCCTTCTTCTGGACGTCGTACCGATGCCTGCGCAAACGTTCGGGGTGGTTCTTTGTTTCCCCAACGTACGAGGCGCCGCAGTCGTTGCACGGGAGCTAGTAACCACCACTGATGCCTGAAATACTCTACCTGGTAAACCTGATTTTATTTCCCTAAAGCAAGATCGGAAAATCCTTCATAGCGCTAAATAATTACCAGCTTTTAAATGACACTGACAAATTATAGTACTTTTTTAATAATAAATAAAGATCAACTAAAACGGGTGGCATAAATTACATAAACAAAACATGTGCAAACAGTAATATATAGTTATTTTTATTATTTCTAGCATTTATGTTTTTGAGACCGGTTAAGTGAACATTACAGCCCTGACCTAAAATTTTGAAAAGGTAGGAGAAAAATCATCGGTGGTAATTGAATAATTAACTATGATCGAATAATTTGTAGCATCTAAGAGGAATCACAGTCAATACTGCATTTATGACACGATTCATCAATTCAAGATTAAAAGTTAATTAATAAATTTTAGTTAATTAATCTACTGTGGCTTCCCGAAGGGTCTGGGTTAAGAGATATAAACTATTTCCTCGGAAAATTTCAAAGGAATATAAAGTAAGAGTAATATTTCGTCAGCCTCTACGTGTTTATGCAACAAATGTGGCAGTGACCGACCAAGTAGAATTAATATATGAGACTGTAATATACAGCGACCGGGTGAACTTCGGCTCCGTGGAGGAGAGTGCGTCAATGGGTTGGCTGTTGTGTTGCTGTTGTTTGCGTGTTCTTCTGTATTTATATGTCAGTGCACTATATCGTATATTCCCGCTTGCCTGTGCATTTATAGCTCGAATAGCTGCAGGTAAACGCAGGCGGTGCAGTTCCGACTGTTTTATGGATGGATGGATGGATAGCATGGATGGATGGACGGATGGATGGATGAATACAGCTGCACCTTTTAAATAGGGTGGCATATGCGCCACCTAGCCAGAGCTTCCAATCAAAATTAACTAATTTTGCCATTTTTAGCGCCATCTGGTGGAAGCTACGTCAATCACACTACGTGGCCCTAGGCGACGAAACGCTACACGTGAACAGTGTCGTCTTTCGCGTACGAGGTATTGGGAAATTTGGGCCTCTCGTGGAGAGATGCATTGGACATTTCTGTTCCTCCTTTATAGGAAGGAAGTACTACCCCATTTGTTTCTTAGCGTATAGGTTTTGTGAGAATCGGTGCCAGTTACTATCTAAAGGTAGTGAAAGATACTACGTTGGTTAGTAAGCGTTACTTGCTTCTGGAGCTAGTAACGTTGCTAACTTGACCGTTACTAACTGCAGTAACCTAGTGAATGCTGTGACAAGCAGTCACTAAGTTTTGTTTAGTAAGTACCACTTTTTTTTCTAAAAGTGCACCATTAATATTTATGAACCTCTTCAGACCGTTTTCAAGGTTTTACGAAGCTCCATGAGGCCCTGTGAATCTTAGAAGCTGCCGCGGGAGATGCATCTCAAAAGCGAACACGGATCTCTCAGCGACTGCTAGGTATCCTCGTTGGAGACGCCGAAAGCGCCGACCGAGGTATATACATAAAGCTACGTGCTGCGTTCTGAGCTTGTCAATTTCTGCGCTGCCGGATCCCTACGCCTAAATTAAAATTAAACCTGCGTTAGCGAGGCAGACATATTATTTCGCAACCTCACGTGATATACTTAGAACAGGCAGATTTCCTTTATACACATATTCTTAATCTCAAGTTGTTTAAAGCAAGACTGAAGAGAGTACCATGGAGATCTTGACCGCAGAGGAAGATCAGCCAGACTGGTTATCTATGCCCCCTCTGTTCGCGCGTATATTTCGGGCCTAATGGATCTACATCGCAACAGTTCAGTTGAGGGCCGAGATCGCACCAGGTACTCACGTACGCCACTAAAAGAGATGAAAAGGCGTTTTGAAGAGTATTTGGTGAACAAGGGGAAATACTTATTTCTCTTAAAGTGAACACGAGTAAGCCGTGACAGGTATTTAATGTGCGCGCGGCAACACAGGAAAAAAAAAAAAGATCGTTTTTGAAGTTTCGGAATAAATGTCGAGAACCGTCATTTCTTGCCTTCACATTATAAGTTAAGGAACTTTGTAAAGACACAATTATCTATTAACGAGTTTGCCAGAACTGAACCGCAAAGTTTATATACAAAACTATAGACGGAAAACTACTGGAAGAAGCGAGTTACGTTGAAAGCAACTCTGAAATATTCGGGTTAAACTAATTTACATGAGTTGCCCTACAGTGTTGGATGGCGAGGATGAGGTGAGTGCTTTGCGGCTCCCACTACCCTTTTATCTTCGCTCAAATTAAGACTGATGAGTGCTTTGCGACCCCAAGTATCTTTTTTATCTTTGCTCAAATTAAGACTTATATGTAAATGGCATGAATTGCACGACGCCAAACCGCGCTTAGTATTCCAATCACCACGCCATCTTACCTTTTTCTAGTGTCATTCTTTCTCGGCCATACTAATACCAGGCTAAATACTGTAATGTTGATTTTCTTTTTCAGCTCGACCTTTGTGTTCATTCTGTAAATCATTTCTTATGTCACTTCTTGTCCGCGTCAGTCTTTCCCATCTACCTTGTCATTTGAAAACGACTGAGGAATTCTTTCTTGAAGACATAATCGATTCTGGATCCTTTCTTCTGACCAAGCAACAACCATCGAAATTTAAACACAAAGCAACACACGCGTAAGAAAGGCGAACAAAAAATACAACCTTCATAAAGGAGACACGTGCACACTAATACGCACCCCCACAACAAAATATAAAAATGCCAGGGAATACACATAGTATTGCATTGCATGTAGCAATTAGGGAGCTAGATTATCACAAAAAAAAGTGTTTGTCGTTTTACGTTTTGACAATCCCAGTTAGTACAGAAAGGTGGTAAGAGAACCGAATGCTGCGTGAATTTTACGCACGTAAGAAAAGCTTCTGAAGGCTAGAAAAAAAAATACCATATTTAAAAAAGAATACGAAAGAAAGATACGTTTTAACGTCCGCGTATAAGAGATAAAATTGAACGGACTTGGAGAGAAACATTAAAGAACAAGCGCCTGAACTCATACGGATTCTTTGAAGTCCTTAACAGAACTATGCATGACCATGTCGAAGACTGTTACCGCCGTGAAGCAGGCAAGATAAATCTCATGCGTGAACAGACGAAACACGAAATAAAGAACTTCCCAACTTTCGTTTGTGATGAATTCCAGAAACAGGTAAGCGGAATTGATAAGAAACGGCAGGATGTCCCCTTTTCCAGATGGCCGCCCTGCATGGGCGTAACCAAGTGCACGGTTTTACAGATTCAGCAAGAACCAAACATCGATAGGAATGACGTGCTTGTAAATAGATGGGAAGATGCCAACTTCAAAAACTATGACTAGCGACCCCTGAACATAGGAATGAATTACGACTATCCAGCTCATGTCTTACGAACACCAAGCAATGAGCGCAATAAGGCAGATCACAATGGGTGTCTATAAGATATCGGTCAACTGACATCGGCGTGCTTAAAGTGAACATCAACTATAGACGATAGCGAACAAAAAACAAAACACAAGTCTTTGAGGTGATTTTAGCGAAGGTGCAGCATAATGACCTTATTTCGGGAACTAGAATTTGCGGGCGTGACTTCGGACAGGGTGAAAACGTGATGAGTGAAACAGATAATCGACAACACGTTATTCCGCTCAAAATAAGCCATCCCAAGTCAGAGAACAAGGAATGTAGCCTCATGTCTCTTCCGCGATACTATGCCCGTAAAGTTGCGGCAGCAGTGTTCTGCAAAGCGCAGGTAAAACGGTGCCGTAATCATTAGCAGGCCCCTTCTCAGGCGAATAGCAGAGGCGGTTCTTTACCCTGATGACCGCATGCTTACAGCTGCCCCGCTAAGTAATTTGTGATTCGCACAAAAAGATTGCAAATATTTTTCGTCCGCCATTAGCGACTTGGCACAAAACCTGGGCGGACGAATGCGCCAAGGCCAAACGTTCCCCGTCTTTTTCTGTGTGTTAATACTTCGCACAAACGAGCCGCACATATCTCCAGAGTGTATATTTAGCGCCAGTTGCCAGGTGTTTAGGCGCATCTTGAAACTAAACTTAGCACTTAGCCTAAACAACCTCCACCGGCCAATGATGCCGCATTAGTACTTAAAAAGGTTAGTGACGCGATAAATGGGCCCCTTCTCGCAGAGCGCCGCCATTGTTTTCGGCCTCCTCTTAGAAAACGGACGCCGGCTGCGGGATACACCAAGGGCCTCTTGTCATCAAACACGAGAACTAACTGCGTCGACAAGAGGGCTTTCAGAGCCGTCGGAGAAAGCCTTAAACGAGTCCGAAAACCTTTCAGACGTCCTGCGTTCCAAGTGCTGTAATCCGAAAAGCCAACGCGAAGTTTAAGTGCGGATACAAACACGCTTTTTCTTTTTATTTCTCTTCCTCCGGTTCTAGAGTAGCTGTCCAGAAGCGCTTCTGGCGTCCAGCACTTTGGTCCATCAAAGACGTAAACCCGAGCTAGCGGGGATTCAATTTTAGTGTCTTTTTTGTTTCGCCTTCTTGTTCTGAGCTCGAAGCGGGCACTGATCGCTCTGAACTGCCTTCTGCGAAACGGAGGATACGAAGTTTTGTCACTCTGTTTGGCTGGTAGAGAAAGGGTAGGGTCGACAACACAAAAAGTTTACGGTAGAAACAAGCAAACAAACAAACACCACACGAACACACACAGACACACATACAATAAACAAAGCATGTTATTTCCAGTGCGCGTCCGCTGAGGACGAAGTTCAGGATTCCACCGAGAAGGCAGAGAACTGGGTGTTTGAGCGTTTCAAAAGTACGTACGCGACTCGAACGCGTAAAGAAAGCAGAGGGTCGACCCAAGACTGCGATCTTCGGGGAGCCATTTCAGATTCGCTTCTTGCAGAACTAGGCCAGGCATTCGCAAAGTTAGGGGTGCGATCAAGTAGAATGAACACACTAAAATGCAATTGAAAATGTAAAAAAAAAAAGAAGAGAGGACATTTAAACGTTCATTTTGTTCTCGTTGTTTGAAAAACGGACCAAACACTCAATGCTGTCGGTCTCGGGGAAGCGATCGGCAGCTGTGTTTACGGCGTGTTTGTTTTCGCAAGCGTGCGTTCCCCTCCTCCGTCCCCCTTCCCTCTTAGAAATGCCAAAACAAAACAAATGTATGTGTACTTTAAAAAAAAAATAGACACGATTGCCATCTTTAGGGCGAAGAAACTCCACTTTTTCCTGATGACAGGTACCATGATTCTCGATGTTAGGATGACCTACCTGTATGTCAAGTTGGTCACTACGACTTCTCAATTTACTGCCATATCCATCTGGAGTAGAAACACCTTTCCTGAAAGCCAACATTTACGAATGCGAAGTTATGCAGATTTATGGCGCCGAACCTACTTCTAAAATTCGGGTGAAAAACTCTCGGGCTATTTAAATGCTACCATTAGGGTGATTATTCATCCGCTTAAACGTTGGGATCCAATCGAGGTACTCCCTGCCGCCTCTCTACACGCGCGCCGGCTTCCCTAAAATAAAATGCGTGCGACGTGAAAACATCAAAAACTGATTTATACTATCGCGAATACAAGCATCATAGTCACATAATTATCCACTGTCCACCAGCAGTATCGGTCTTGTACCCAACGATCGATCCCTCCAAACAGTATTATTCCGCAAATACGTCATATAACGAATTCCTCAAGATGTCTTCTTTTCTCAGACTTTTTTTCTTTTTCTCGCCAACTTTTACTTTTGTTCCTGTAATCATCACGCGAAAAAGAATATATATATATATATATATATATATATATATATATATATATATATATATATATTATATATATTATTCATCTCTCTTCTTATTTCCGTCATTTACGCGTCCTCACGGGTCGATAGAGCCATCTTTTTGAAGTGATTCGTGACATTTTTGTAGCGTTAGCTACGCGAAGCCGCCGCCGAGCGCTCCGCCGCCGCCGCGACCACCTCGCCCGCCTCGCCAGTCTGCGCATTCCAGGGGAGTGACATCATAGCCGCGGCAGACGCACTGGCGCCGCTGCGTAGCCCAGCGGTGCGCCTCCATTGCGCAGTAGCCAAGTCTGACGCTGCGCCGGAGCCGCTTGATAGCGACTCTCATTTTGTGCGCATAAGCTCACGCTACGTACATCCTGGCATAGCCGAGCTAAGCCACCGCAATTTTTGTTTCCTTTTAGAGAACGGATTTTCATTGATATAAGTACCGTTCTTATGAGCATCTGGTAAATGTGAGGTCCTGAAGCACTATTAGTTTAAAAGCGAACAACCCTACGGTGGCGTCACGAAGGTCAGCGGCAGCTAAGGCGGTAGCTCGCAGCGACACCCCCCCGCACGGCCCACCGCAAATCCCCCCTGCTCCCGCGTGGCCCGCGCGACCCCCCCCCGCTCTCGTGGGCCGCCGCGACACTTTCCTGAGCCCTGCACCCGGGGCGGTCCGTCCCCCCCCCTTGCTGACGCCACTGCAACCCTGTATCTCTCAGCGTGGAAAACGTAATACAACAAAGTATCGCGATGACCTGTTAGGACCGCTGACTGGGCGTTAAAGAATCGCAACAAAGTATCGCAATGACCCGTTAGGACTGGTGACTGCAACGTTCAATGATATCGCAATGACGTCATGCGAGTACCCGTCATGCTGGTCTCGGAAGGCCAGACCGCAGGCGAACGCTTTCCACAGCCCCCATTTTCACAACCCCAATCTCTCCACCTCGTCAACCCTCTTTCTCCACAACCTCTCGTCCGGCCTCCCTCACTCCCCCCAGCTTCGGTCACGTGACGATCCACGGCTCGTGGGCACCACCGAAGCCAAACGAACGAACGCGCAAGCAAAGGTTAACAACCACCTTACCCCGTTTAACGTTGCGCTGAACCTCAGCGGAGGCTACGAACCATCCCGACCAATCCAGCGATCTCAACGTCTCACATGACTGCGCGCGCCCTTCCATGACTCCGCGCGCCCCTTTTTCTCCTCTCTCTCTCTCCCACGATCACGTGACACTAACGCGGCACAGGGTTGGTCTCGATGGATCGTAGCGTCACATCCGGTCCATCGTAGGACAAAACAGAGCCTATACGTATGCAGACCTATCCACATGGCGACGTAATGAACCGGTCGTCGGCCAAACCACAGGGGAGGGACCCGAACAAGTAAACAGACGCAGGCAGCCACGAGATTTGCAACGACGTGACCTTTTCGGCGAAGAGCGCCGAGGGACCCGTAGTACACCGCGGCGCGCAACCCGAGCTTCCAGGGGACTTCGGCAAATCACCCCTGCGCCCCGGGTCAGTAGCTATAGAGCACTCCGAGCTTCTCCTCACCGCCCGACATTCGTTCAAGGGGGGGGGGGGGGGGAACGATGGCCGTTAACGGCCTCCGATACGTTAACCGGTCCTGGCCGAAGAACACGCGCGGAAGAAATCCTTCGGAGAGGAAAGGAACACCGACGCTCGTTAGCCAAAGCCGCCCCAGCGCACACGCTCGGATTTCAGATGGCTTTCCGGACGCCGCGGACCTCGGGATTCGGGATAACAAGGTGCACCTAAGAATGTTATCCGAAGAAACAAAGCAGAACAAAAAAAGTGTTCCAGTCGATGTTCCACATATTCGCTTCAGTTGCTCGAGTTCCTGGAGGCTTAGCGCACCCAGCCAAACTCAAAAGTGGGTCAAGGATTGACTCGAGGGACTCAAGGTCCCCTTATTTTCTTTCGTCTTAATGTACTTAAAAATACAGAAACTAATGAAATCTCTACTGGAAGAAGGGATCTTATAACAAAAACTTAGTTGAGTTTCGTGTCTGCTACTGCTCGTTCCAGCCCAACCAGGCAGGCAGGGTGCTGCCAAATATATATTTTCTGGTGTCGTTTTTTTATCACAAAAAGGCAAACATAAAAAAGTGAGAATTTAGTTGAAAAGAAAATCCGATGGACGCGTGGAACATCAAAGTGAGGGCTTATTAATAAAGCCGGTGTCTTTGGGGTTATTTTGGACTCTTAAAAGGTCGGAGGGTCTGCTTCTTCAACTGTGAACAACTAGTTGAAAGTAACGATAAACAGACGAACTTCACTGAGCACGTCTGAGAGAAAAGCACGGCGTCTTCGAGTTAATTTTGGTGCACGGCAGTCATGTTCGTCCTAAAACCTGCTAATCACGCAGTCAGCACCTGCAAACGCGGTCGTAAGTAAAAGCACAGAGCGAGCCTTTCATATAGTGTACTAATATAAACCGCGACGTACAAAGGAGTTCACGAGAGCGAAGCTCTAAACCGAAAAAAATGCGTTTTGAGCCATAAATCAGACTGCCGCTTGGAAAATGAGCGCTTTGCTTCAGTTGTTCGGTGTTCAAGCTAGTACAAAATAGAGCCGTTTAATTCCAGAGCTTATTTTTTTCTACCTCATTTACATTTTTATCAAAGTGACAGGAGTGTCCGTGTGTTCTGAAAAAAACCCGGACTCCGTAGTCCTCTTTGGTTCCACACAGGAGTGTGGATTTCGAACGTGCCTTTTCCACGTAAGGATGGCACCAATCGGCCGGCGCACAAACTACGCTCGGTGGGGATCGGAATATAGATGGATGCGTACGACCGAGCCCTTTTAATTGTGCGACGGCCGGCGCCACCGATAAGTTCCACGGGGACAAGCCTAAATAAAACTACGTGCCAGTGTTCATTGGTCGTTTCACCTCAATTTTAATTAGAAAAAATAGGAGTGAAACGGTGCTCGCGATTCATTTTACCCTAATTTCCAGCCTCTATTATGTCTTCTCTGGAAGCAGAATGGCAGTTTTGATATCGAAGCGACACAAGCGAGAACGGACAGTCGACACGTCGTCTGACAATGATACTGGGTCTCGGCCTGACCGTATCGCTGTTGTCCCTGAAACTCTCGAGCGCCTGTAGCGGGACGAGCGTTCCTTCAATGAATAGCAACTACCTTACCAGAAACGATCAGGTGCGGATTTTAAAGCTCTTTGGACATGCTTATGGTGTTCTCTGGCTAATCAGACATGGCACTGAGGAGCGGAAAACTTTACTGCTTAAGTGGAAGCTTTGCATTAGCACTTTTCAACGCACTACACGTTTTGATATCGTTTGAAATTTTTTTTTATCCTAAAAGAAAAAACAAATTGGTTGTAAAATAAATGAAAAAGACACCACTGCACTCTCAGTGTTTCAATGACGAAAAAGAAAAGTAGGCCAGTAATAATTTACGTTACTAAAGAGAGCGACAGCTTTAGAAATGCCGAGCGTGCCGAGTCCCTGGCATCTCAATATCTTGCCGCAGCCAATCAGACTGCCGCATTAGCAGATAAGAACTCAGAAAAACCAATCACGAAGCAAGCAGCGCCACCATAATGTGCCACACCTTGGGAGTCTCAACTTGTCAGTGACGATGCAATGTATATTACAAAAACAATGTCGTCAAAAGACGGATACATTTAGTTACGCAATTAAGCTAATTTCCAATGTTGACAACGTCGACGACCCAACGAAAGGAAAAATCGATCGTAAAACAAGCCACCGGGAACAACCATCGAACAGTAAAGGAGAAGAAAATAAAACGAAAAAACACATGAATATCACCACACGCTGTATGTACCCCGGAGAGTTGTTAATTTATGTTAAGTTGATAGCGGTGTCCATATTAATGCGGTTTGACGCCATGAAAGCCATTATTAATGACGTTCGCGCTTTTTTTTTTTTTGGAATGGTTATGTTTGGGTAGTGTTTATTTGCTCCGCATCTTTCGCGATGGCGGCAGCTGCCCGGCACCGGCTGCGGGAAGTTTGCAGGGTAATTAAACTAATGTAGTGGAAATGTTAATCGCTTCCCTGGGGCCACATGCGGACGCCGCAAGACGACGGCGGCGGCGGCGGAGGCGGGGAGATAAGGATTCCGAGAAGATGGGCCGACCGCTCGAAATGAACGCGGCACATGCGCTGGAAGCGCGGGAGGAAGCCTCGAGTGGGTTCCTTCATACAAGAAGGCTGGCGGTTTTTCAGCCCGAAAAGACAACAGCAGCAAAACTGTAGAATCTGTCTTCCAACCGCAACCATAAACTTCCAACTGCGATAAAAAAAAACGTTAATTACGCCAGATTGATAGGCAAAATACTGTAAACGACTTAATCTTCGCGGGGACCTAATTTTCACGAATTTCGCGAATCGCCTACAATTCGCGAAAAATAGGTCCCGCGAACAATTCCGGTAAAATGTAAACACATTGGAACCTTTATTGAGATCTCACCGCGTCGCGAAAGTTAGGACCCGCGAATGATTCGAAAACTTCAGCTTTGACCTAAAACGCGAAATATTGAGCCCGTGAAAAATAAGTCGTTTACAGTAATTTACGTGGACATATCTTACCGAATGGAAACATTGACCAAAAGGAGCTGGCGATTTTCATCTCTGCTAGAGACTACCATGCAGATTGGGAGTGTGCTCTGCTTGGTCTGTAGGAAAAGGTGACGTCGCCACCCCCAAATTAGAACGCGAGTGTAATCAAATAATGGTCGTAACGGCGAATGCCGCGAATTTTTAGCGAAAACATATGCCGGTACGTGAATACAAAAACACGAGTTTGCTCAACCACGAACTGGCGCAGGGTTCTGGTGCGCGTTAAAAGGAGTTGAATCCACGGTAAAAGAAATTTCTCGCGCGATACCGAGCGCTGATTTGAGCGAGATATCGTCGAGCGAATTCCTGTTTGCACGTTGATGCGGAATCGGGGGGTCGCTGTCAATTCGTAGGCTACGCGTCCAAAAGCTAAAAGCGTCTGCAAACTCGCGTAACACTCTCCATTATCGTAGTACGCGGAGCGTAAGTGCGTCTGGTTCTTGAACAGGGGTTTCGGTGATGTCAGAACAGCAAACTCGTTATTGACTGATTGCAAAAAAAATAGTGGGTAGACGTTTCAGGCATTTAGCATTAAGGGTAACATCGCAAAGAGAAAAAGTCGCATCATATCCAATGGTGAATGATGATGAGTGGGCGAAGCTCAGACGACTCGTCAGTAAACCAGCGATTCTTCCGTTAATCTCAGCCCACTCCATCGCCATGTAAGGACGCAGAAACACTGTGTGTGTGTGTATACAAATCAAGTTTTACGTTATTTGAGAAATGGATGGATTATGATGTCCCTTCATTATGACGGCTGTTATGGTCCGTGAAGCATGAAGGTGAGCGGTCCTGTAGGTTGCAGTGGAAAATTTGCAAATACTGCGCGTCTATGCATATTCCTCGAATCGTGAGTAGGTTTCATATAGTCCAACGGATATACAGTCTAAGTGCGTGTCTAGAAAACCATGTGTTGGATGAGCCAATTATCTGTCGTGTCAGCGATATCCACGTTAAAATCACCAACGAGTATGAACGGTGCATTCTGTACTTTGTATCATACGTTTATCAATGCCGTGATCCATGAATGACTTGACATTTCCGACCACCGGAGTGGGTGCAAAGAGGTACATGGTCATGAGGACGATTCCATAGTCAAAAGGGTTTGATGGCTGCGCTGTTCTCCCGTTGTAGCTTTGACTCCGTGAGCGCTGCATCGGGTCTGCCTGCCCGATACGCGCGCTTTCTTGCGCGAAAAGCGCGTTCCCTGACGTTCTGCAGATCCTCTTGGCGCCGCTGCCGTGCCGCCTTCGGCTTCCGCTCTCGTACGGCCGGATCTTGCGCGACGCTGCCGTGCCGCTTCGGCTTCCCGCTCTCGTGCGGCCGGATCTTGGCGGCGTCGCCAGAGCTGGACCGACGACGACGATTCGGCTTCCCGCGCTCGCACGGCCGGATCTTGGCGGCGTCGACGCGCAGCCTGACGACATGCTTCCGGCCTCTCGCTCTCACGCACGGCTGGATTCTGTCTGCGAGCGCGCGCTGCCGCCGCGCCTTGCGCGCTCTCGCGCCCGCAGCCTTGCCATGCTGCCTCCATCAGCTAAGCCACGAGCAGCGCCAGAGCAGTGCCAGCGCATAACGCCGAGCTAAGCGCCATCTGTCATCTCTACATAAAGTTAATTCCGGAACACGCCATCTCTTGAGCCATTCACCAACTAAACCTCGAAGTGGCTACATACCCACAACTAGGAGGGACGGACCCACCTAGAGCTTCCCCTCAAAGATTTTTTTAACAGCATAATCAGGACGACATGTGCAAAACAAATCTTCCGCGAAAAAACAATTTTTTTAGCAATATTTACGCCACAGGACGTAATTTAGTCGGAGTCACAACCTCTCCCACATTTGAAACTTCCGCTATTTCGACGCGCGCGGAGTGGCTGTCATACGTCACTCTGTGACGTATAGCAACCACTCCGTGACGTTTAATACCGATTTTGTGGCGCGCGATTTAAAACGGACAAAATAGCGGCAAACTAAAATCAGTCCCCCGCAATAAATATTGCTGTAAAAAAATTGTTATTGTTGGAAAAATTGTTTTGTGACATGCTTGTCCCAATTAAGCTTTTAAAAATACACTTTTTTCTTTGCAGTTTCTTTTAAGGCTACCCACTATCCTTTCTATCCAAGCCAATCAGAACTCGGCGTCGTTCTGACGTCACCGCCACTCCTGCGCAAGACGCAGACGACTTGCTATCCGCATACTTTTTATACAACGAACGTCACTGAAGGCTTAAGAGACGCGGGGCGGGGCCCATACATGTTAATCGCACTTCCCGCTTTCTGATTGGTTCTACGGCCTTCTTAGGTCGCGACCTGATTGGCTGCACCGCGATTATGAGACGTTCGGGAGCCACCACGTCCTGCGATTTCTTAAGCCGTCGTTGAATGTATAGTGTGGGGCTTCCGCAGCACATCCAGTTCTCGTGGAACATTATATCGGGCGGCGTTGCTCCTTCCATGCCGCAGGATATATCTTTCCCAGTTGTTTCACACGGCACGAAAACAACTAAAAATTATTTCACGTCAATGAGCCAAGAAGCAGAGAGAGAGAGAGAGAGAGAAGACGAGAGCACTTGGGGACGCTGGAACGCCGAGCTCTGGTTGGAACGATTAGTGCGTAGACGTAAGGCCAACCGCCTTTGTCTCTATACTCACTCTTCGAGCGCGTCCGAACGCAAACGCGGGAACGCTGGACGCCGGCGTTTGGCAATCGTACGCTTTCGAAGTGTGAGTAGAGACTAAGGCAGATGGCTTTAACCCCTTCAGTGCCTTGGACGAGCTGAGCTCGTCGGCCACTTTCTGGCTAAAAATTGCGGTGGCTTAGCTCGGCTATGCCAGGATATACGTAACGTGAGCTTATGCGCACAAAATGAGAGGCGCTATCAAGCAGCTCCGGTGCAGCGTCAGACTTGGCTACTGCGCAACGGAGGCACACGGCTGGGCACGCGGCGGCGCCAGTGCGTCTGCCGCGGCTATGACGTCACTCCTCTGGAATGCGAAGACCGGCGAGGCGCGCGCGGTGGCGGTGGAGCCCGCGGCGGCGGCGGCTCCGGCACGTCAGCTGTGCGCCGTGTGACGTCACTGCTCCTCGCGCTTGCGCAGACCGGCGAGGCGCGCGCGGTGGCGGCGGAGCCCGCGGCGACGGCGGCTCCGCCCCGCCAGCTGTGCGCCGTGTGACGTCACTGCTCCTCGCGCTTGCGCAGCACGGAGTACGGCTCATTATGAGAGCCACGCGAAACTGCTCAACCTCGGCAAGTGTAGCTAACGCTACAAAAATGCCGTGACCGAGCTCAGCCCGTCCAGTGGTCTTTTCAGTAGCCCTCAATTCCACGGACGAGCTAGGCTCGTCCGAGTAGTCTTGCGGCGCTGATCATAGATGGCAGCACTCGTTTCAGTTAGCAAATATTTTTTTCGCCTCCTCTGATTTTTGCGTAATATACTTTTCAAATTCCATGTGTAATACTAAAGGAATAACAATTCAAAATAAAAAATAGCACTTTTAGGCTACTTTTGGAAAAAAAATTTGGCACTTAAGAAGTTAAAAAAACACTGCAAGGAAAAAAAGATTTCTTTGAAAGACATATTGGGACACGTGTTTTTTTTAACAACTTTTTTACGATTTTTTTTGCAGTATTTACGACGTTAGACGCAATTTAGGTGGAGAATGAGGAGGTCGCGCCCCGCTAAGTCCAGCCCCGTGCTTACAAGGTGTTCCCATCTCTCATCAGCTGGAGGGACGACTAACGTGTCTAAGGTTGGTTGCAAATTCCTATCTCCGAGCCGTAGTAGTGTTTTAATCGACTATTTTTCTATGATTGAGAAGCAAATAATCCAGATAAAGCAATTATTCTTTTCAAATGTATTCTGAGATTGCTTCACCCGCTTTGGTTTGAAACGTTAACAAACATGGCTGCCGGCGTCTGCGGAGTCCTGAACGAGGGTAGCTCGTTGAGCTCGTCAATTTTTACGAGTGCGGGTCCTTTTGAATTCACAGAGGTGTTTAGAGAAAGATCTCATCAACCGACATGGTTTGCAGTAAAACAACTGTCGGAAGTACGCCCCTTCGGAAACGCTGTGCGGATGCTTGTTTTCGTGGCGGGACTGGCCTAAGCCTAGCGTCCCTATTTTGATCGATCTAGCGTGATTTCTTTCTTTGCGCACGCTCATGCCGAATAAAGATGTTAGCCCGTAAAAGCGGCCCCGCTGCTCTCTGAATTGGGCAACCGTCGTGACTGCAACCGTGGTTTCAATACCGAGATCATGCACACATCGGTAAGAATTTGCGAGCCATATGGCTGAAGGCAATCGGGCGTTCGGCTCGTATCAAGTTAGTCCAGGTATGTTCCGTCAATAACGTTTGGAGGTAAACTAATGTTAGTTTCCGTGCTTTTCTTTTTGCGCTGTTTTAATTATATGTTTACTATGTTCCGTCATTTAGCTTCGAAAGGGAAGTAGGTCTCAAGTTTTACAGCGAAATCGAATGATTTTACGTCACGTTTTAATTCTGTGTGATGACGCTCTGTCAGCTTGCTCGCGGATGCCACGCGAAAAAAAAATAACAACATAAAAGTTGAAATAATTGCATATTCATTTTGTTGTTCTTTTTTTAGTCCTCTCCGTCGTTTTTTACCGCAGATCGACAGACGCTGACACACACTTGTATTGGAACGTCGCCCGCGCGTGGTGGGACGCTAGAACGCCGCTCTCATGGTCGAGTCTTGCGAGCGTTGTAGAAGCTTGTTTAGACGGGGGCGGATAGCAGACGGACGAAGGCGAAAACGGACGACGACGGGCAGCGTTCATGCCCGCGTTCTTCGGGCGCGGACGCCATAGAGTTATCATAATGTACGCTAGAGGTTCAACTGGCGCTAGTGTCTATGCGACTTCCGTGACGCAAATTGAAGCAGACAGCAACCAGTCTACTTTTGCGGTGCCCCTGTGCATTCCTATGGGAAAACCCGCGTGCATTTTGTCTCTTCGCCGGAAAATAACACGAAACACTTGGGTTATTTGGGTCGTACCGAATAGTATGTACCCTGATTAGCATTGTAAAAGTGTAATTACTTTAGTTAGCGCATTTTTCTTCATTAGTGAACGATGTTTAACTTCGCTAGATTTCGATCCCAAACATGTGTTCCGCCGCACGTATGTAAAAACAAGCGACGATTCAAAGCAAAATTAAAATGGAAAGGAATATAGAGTGTGTTCAGGGCTCGCCAGCGTTCCGGTGAAGCTTATATATTGCTAATATGCCAGTCCTGTCACTATATGAAAATGACCGCGTCACGCATGAGCGCATAAAAACATTCAAAACGTAAATAATAAAGCACCTGGGCTATGAAAAGTGTCTCCTCGTATTGTTTTCTCGGCCGGGCAGCTTTTATCGGGCACTTGTTCTCAAAGATTTCGATCGTGCTGGTGATACTTTGAACGGAGAAGTTCGCACAGAGCTGAAAGAATAAAGCGGTACTTACTTATTTAAAAACGGAATATATTACGTGGCCTTCAATTTATTTTGATCGTACATGCGCGGGCAGTTACTGATCTAGTGTTACTCCGTAGTTCTTGCCGTCTCCCTTAATTTCCAGATGTTCTTCGTTCGTTTGGCACGTATATCCCTCACGCTGAAAAGCGCCGACGCCGTGTTCGCGCTAACAGTGTCCGACAGTGCGCATAAATACACGCGCGAAGCCGTTTTAGCACCGTTTTTAATGCGATGAATTTGAAAGAAAAACGCCGTAACTGACCAATTATTTCGTCGGCCTGACTGAGAAATGTTCCAAGCTACCTAGTACGTACGAATTATTCGGGATATTTGCTCTTATAATCGAGTGCAAGAAGAAAATGCACTCACTTTTTCCCATAGAAATGCATTACCGGAAGTCGATTTTCAACTGGTTGCTGTCTGCTTCAATTTGCGCCAGCACACTAGCGCCACTTGAACCTCTAGCGTACATTATAATAACTCTATGGCGGATGCCAAACTATGGTGGCCAGACCAGACGCGCCGGATGTCGGGGAAGTGATGGTTAATACCAGGCTTGTTACCGTGTTCGGCCGAGCAGCCAAGCCAGTCCAGTATAGTAATGGGCGGGGCAACTGATTTGTGCGCGAGGCTTAGAGGTGGCCGTAACCTCCACCGAAAAGCCGTCTAACAGCGTAAATGTTGCGCGATTTCTATTTTGTTCTCAAGGAAAAAAAAATATATACGTGTCCCAGTGCCTTTACGCTGCTAAAAAAAAAAAAACTTGTTTTATTTCAGTGTTTTTTAAGGGGTATTCACAACTTTCAGCGATAGTGGTACCGCGATGTGAGAATCGCGCTCCCTAGCTCCTAGATAATCGGCTTCACAATAAAAATGCTTGCTCACATCTTCCTGACATGAAAGTACGAAGTAAGGCCCTTTATATCATTCGTATAGTTTACAAAACTAGAATTACTTACGCGTCGCAAAACTTAATATCGTCCTGCTGTTTAACGACGATCATCCATATGACAGCCGTTAAAGTTGCGAGTTCACGAGATGCTTTCGGAGAGAGATGTGCGTGAGGTCAGTGATCGGCAGAACCAGCGCATCCCATTGCATCATAACATAGCGTTTAATCACACAAACATCGAAGTTTTGGACACTATAAAAGTGCTTGGCACGTACTTCTCCAGTAACATGCAATGGGACGAGCATGTTAACTTTGTACTACTCAAACTTAGTCAAATAGCTGGTATACTGAATCGAAATAGGTATATTCTTCCAGAATCAGGTAAATTATTAATCTACAATACGCTATTTGTATCTCATATTAACTATTGCCATCTTGTATGGGGCACAACAACAGAATCTAACCTCCATAAATTACACTTAATGCAAAAGAGAATGATACGCGTTATTGCCAATGTCTCATACACCGAACATACTGACTACCTTTTCAAGAAATATAACATTCCAAAAGTTCATGACATATACCGAAGGAGGCTTATGCGAGATTTCCATTATAGCATTAGGAAAAATACCTCTACACTCTTAGAAATAGGAAACTTAGAAAAAAGGCAACCTTCGCATAAAACACGAACTCCAGAACCATGGATAGTTCCTCGTTCTCGGACAAATTATGGTGACCAAATGCTTAAGAATACTTTGCCTAGACTACTAAATTCATTTGAGGAGGCTGGCACCGATATATCCTCTATAACCCCTTCTGAACTGAGATATCTTTTATGTTCATTTTCTGATACCGGCGCCCTTAGAACTACCTAAGATGAAAACGAGCTATTTCCTCAAATTGTTTTGTGTTCCTTACCCGACCTAATCATGTTAAATTGCAACTGTATATTAATGTGTGGAGCTGTATCGAATGAGTGAATCTAATTGACCAGAAGTGTTTTGTTACTGTGTGTGAGTGTTTTGTGAGTCCAATGCTGCCATCATTTAAAGGGGGCCGAGGGCCCCACAAGCTGCGTTTGTAGCTTTTTTCTCGGCCTCCTCCATTCTGTAGGAAATGGAAACCAATAAAGAAAAAAGAAGACCCATCTAGCGGTCGCACTCTACACAACAGGGCTCAGTGCGCGCTGACGAGAGTATGAAAATGAAGGTGCACATGAAACAGCGATAAGCAAAGACGGCAGAATATGGAGAAAACAACAAGCTGCGTCCTGCTAAAAAAAAAAAAAAAAAAGGATGTTTCTTTGTTTGGGTGAATGCAATACAATGAGAGTGGAATCCGAAACCAGTTGTGTATGGGGAGCTGCTTGAGAACGGCACTAACGAACATCGAAGACTCCTTCCGGTGCCTCGGACCACAAGTTAGGTGCGATCCCGATGCAACCGCCGGTATCCCGAAGAGCAAAATCTGTAAAGTTGCCAGACACGCGAACAAAATACTGACAATTGCTTAGAGATCTCCCGCCAAAGCGGGGACTGTCTGTACAGCCCGATTGAGATCTATTGCAGCAACATATTTCTGGCGCTTTGTCCTTCCCTTCAGAATGTACCTGCCAAACTCTCCGGTGGATAAAACAGAAACCCCCGAAATGTTTTATCCCCAACCGGTGTTCTACCCACATTTTCAAAGACAAATACACACATTCTCTCCTACACGACAAGCCTTGAAGTATATGCATATACTGTATCGTTGTGAGCGAAGCAATCACTGAATGCCAACTCTCAAGAGCCATCGCAAATATGCGACCAATAATTCGTCATTCTAGCACACAACGCATCGCTACGAGTAATACGGCTGTGCATTCTTCGACCGTTGATGACAAATCCCAGCGAGGAAAACACTTTTTCCCGAATTTGCGATTACACAGCACGATGTGAATCGCGCAGTTCCCCGAATCACACTCTCGATGGCGTTCGTGCGGAAAGCGCCGAGAGCCCGAAAGAAGCAGAGCTATTCGTAACCGTCGGGCAGTTCGCAACCCAGAGCTTAATTAGTTTCCAACACGTCGTAATTATGCCCAGCCGCGCGCGGCGTGATGGGGACGCCCCGTCGCGGGTTCTAAAGAATTTGTAATTAAGGATACACGCACCGAATCGCCTCCTTCGCGAAACGAGGGTAAAGAACACGAACGACCCTTCCGGGTATTGTATACTTTAGGGGATTTTGCGGATGCGTATTCTAGACGGCTGCGGTACTCAAAACAGAGGCAGAGATGCGCGATTCGAAAACACGATGCACGGACGGGCTGTTCCCGCCGCTTCTTCGTGCCCGGAGAGCTTCGCTGTTGGCTTCAAACTAGACGGGGGTTACAGACAAAAGAGAACCGTGTTTTTCTCATCGCAAAAATAAACTACCCATCGTCGAACGCTTCGTCTCTACTCAAAATGTAGCGCTAGCGGTCCGAGCTGGATGCCAAGGATTCACAACTTATACCGTTATCTTATTAAAACATGAGAAGCGTTTTTCTGAAATAATAAATGAGCTCGACATGAGGTCGGTTTTCAATAGCAGGCGCTATTTATTTCCACGTATTCGCGGGCTTCGCCGGCGGCCATTTTCTCATGGTGAATTTCAAAGCATCGCTTACATAACTTTTGGAATCGGAGAGCAACAAGTATAGAAAACTTGGCGGCTGGTTACAAGCGTTACCTCAACATCTGGGCGAAGACTGAACGTCCGGTGATCCGATAGCTTATTTTTGCGATGCCAAAAACACAGTTCCATTTTCTCCCACTCTTCCGGGAGAGCCACTAAATACATAAGCCACGCTTAGAGTAGCAACGCCCGATTCCCCCGAACTTTCTTTTAAGCGTCGCCATTTCCTTGCCTCGTGCGGAACGGGCGCAGGTGGGACATTTACAATTCGAAGATGCTCAATGACATGGCGAGAACTGTTTCTTTTTTAGGTCCAAACATAAGCCTCCCGTGCTTTGCGAGAAAGTAGACGCTTCGGATTCCTTACGATCGAGTCCCACTAGAGCGACAAACAGAGACCACCGACATCTCTCAAACACGTCCAGCATGCACACGATGGTAATCATTTGGCAGGCTTGCAGTCTCCCGGCACTCATGAAGCAGGCACGAATGATTGCAAGCCCGCCAGAGATACCCCATGGCTTGCAGCATGCGCGCGTTCGAGGCTCGTCGGTGACGGTTGTTTCTGTTTGTCGCTCTAGTGGGACCCGGCATCAGAGTGCGGATGCCCAAAGCGTTAATTCCACTTTTAAGGTCTGCTCCCACATACACCCCAGCGCCATTAGTCAGGGCTGGAAATAGCGCTGATCTCGTTGATACATTGCTGACGTCGTGCTATACTAGTGGTATCGCGCTGATACAGCCCCGCATCAGCGTTGTTCCTAGTGCCTATCTAGCACTGCGACACGTATAAAGCAAAGAAAAAGTTATCACTTTTATTTTTAAACTTCGGTCAAAAAAGAACTAAGACAAAAAAAAGAAGAATTCATCAGTTTCAGTTGTTCTCTTTTCTTCTTTCTTGTTCTTCTTTGATAGCTTTAAAGAAAACAAAAAACATGACTCTCGCCAACTTTGCTGCCACAGAAACAAAACGGAAACGACACAAACGAGTTCGGTCAGACTCGTCATATCGGGACGCGCCAACCAGGAACGGAAAAGACGTCGAAACTTTACGGCCTTGCCACCCCCATGGGACTGATCGCTCCTCGACGAACACGATTCACACCAGCCAAAAGGGGACACACGTCCGAGCAGGTATCGATCGGCAGATATTCTACTGCCGACGTCTATACAACCACCAAAAGAAAATTCCGCGGCATCCTATATTTATTGACCGTGTCAGAAGAGCGACGCGGCCAACCAATACCAGCCAGAAGACAAGGCCCGAAGGCCTGTTCCTTAGCCATACGTCATCCCTAGTGGTTCCACCGCAGCGCCGCCTATACCTTGCGTCAGCGTCGCCGTCAGCGCGTATTGCAGCGTCCCACAAAACGAGCGTTACGCGATCACGCGGCGAAGCTGACGGACGTGTCTGCCGCTATCCGGCGGCTCCCCTCGAGCTTCAGCGTGTTCGTCGCTTCGGGCGGAACGGGGTCCACGAACGATGACGTCAAGTGCTGGCCTTGTCTTCGAAGTGGTATTGGGCAAACCCGGAGGGGCTGCACGACTCCCCGGCCCGACGTTACCCCAGGAAACGCCCGGGAGGACGGGAATTCGGGAGACCTTTTAACCGATCGTCACTTGGTGGACCGGAATTTGGCACGAGAGCCGTCGACCGTTGAAAAGGGCATACCGCGTCCAATCAACTGTGTTTGGTCGCTCCCAAAACAGGACTGAGAGGTATCTGCAGTCGGCGGCAACGTGAGTCGAGGCAGCCGAGCGATAGGCGAAAAGGGTAAAATGCCGCGTGGGTTGCCTCCGGGTTGCCATAGGCCGTGGAACCTGCTGCCACACTGAGACCGTATAGGAGACGTGTCGGTTCATTTTAACCTCCGTTTTGACAGCCCTGCCCTACCGGGAGGTTCACGGCCTGGCCTTGTTTCGGTACCAGCTCGTATTACCTTGTACCAGCACGTACTGCCGCACCCTGTACCTCTCTATATACTTTGTTTCCCCACGAGTCGGAGGGAAGTCGGGGGTCAGAAGATACACCAACGCAGACGACCAGACTAAAAGTGGAAGATCACGGCACATACACTACGCTCGATTGGTTAACTGTAGGGCTGGGCGTCGATTAAGAAGTTTAACCCGATTAATCGCCACACTTTCATCAATTATTCGATTAATCGGTATCGTTCATTCCCAAGCATAATAGTTTCAAAAAAGGTCAAAGTTAAATGTTTTGCCTTCGCTGAATATGTAACAAAATGCGCGGTACAATTTCGGATTTTACATCAACCTTGACGTGTCGTTGAGAACATTCAAGACACCCACACTCACAGATTATTAATTCAACCGCAGAGGCAAAGAGGTTCGTTGGTATTCTCCGGCCACGGTAGTCTCTGCTGCGCTAAACGAACACACGCACGGTAGTCAAGTGACTGGGACACCTATAACCTTCTCCGCTTGTCTGGAGCTACAAATATCGCCCCTACACTTTACTTTAAGGCAACATTTTGGTAAAAGTTTGCCTTCATACGTGTGTATACTCGTCCACGTCTGCGGCGCGGTGAAAGCGTTAAATTCTTAATTGTGTTGCTTGTTTTTTTTTCTTCCAAATTCAATCGACTATCCGGTTAAAAACTTAGTCGCGATTAAAGCATTAACCGATCAAATGCTTAGCCCTATAGTAAAGACGGTAATAACACACGCACAGAAAGACGACACACGCCGTGACGTTATGCTTTTGATGCTGGATTGGTCCTTTCGGCTTTAAGCGTTGGCTGCGCTCTGCCTCATACTGAAACAAAGTATAATTCGAAGAGACGTCCGGTCGCTTTCGATGAATCCAAGATTTCCACATGAAACCTTTGAAATTAAGGAACATAATTAAGGATGCAAGTGAGATGTGGGAGGTTGTGAAACATGCTGAAAACTGCCCGATACTGGGGATACCTATAAAGACAGAGCAAACATCCAGACTTTTTGTGTTTGTGTCGCCCATAAGAAACCGAAGTCTCAAGAAGCTTTTACCGCCCTCGGAACTGTACCTTACGTTTTGTTCTGCCGCATAAATCTCGGTTAAGACCAGCGGGAGCCTGCGGACCGCATTATTGCATGAAATCAGGAAGCAGGCACTGCGACAGACAAATAACTGACTCAGGGGTGGGAAAGGTCAATCCATTACGAAGAATAGCAGAAATTACCTTTATGTCTAGGGTTCCGTGTTTTCGGGGTTTGTTTTTCTTAAAATTCGGGAGTGTTTTTTTTTTCTTTTTCTTTTCGAGGCTTAATATTTTTTTTCCTGTAATCGGTGTATTTCGGTGTTTAAGTGCCAGGCAAAAGAATTCCCGCCCCCTTTTTCCGGTGCCCTGTTTTCTTCCGGTCTATGAAACTCACGTCCGTGACCCGAATAGTTGAGAAACGTCATCCCGGTACCGAGAAAAGAAGTCAAGTGACGTGGTCCCCAAGGCAAGAAACAACCTCAAGGACAGTTAGTACACACTGTGTTCAAGCTCACACACACACAAAAAAAATGCCGCAAATTAAAACAAAAAATTGCACAATTCCGTGGATTTTTTTATTCAAGGGCACCTCCAACTCGTTTTTTTTTCGTTATTTTTATTTTTTATGTTTTGAGAAAACAACTTAGGGAGTTATTTATCGGAGTTCATCGGTACTTGATTGATTGATTGATTGAGTTTTATTGGCGCAAAAGCATCTCAGGCTATAGAGCGCCAAAGTCTGTGACTATTTCATATATAGTTTCTAGAGAAGAAAGAGGGCTCTAGTGGCCAGTGATATAATAAAAGGATGGACATGAATCTGTATAAAAATAATGTGGATGAAAAATTTAAAAATTGCAAAGCAAGTTTAAAGTTGACGTAAAAGTCCAGTGCTTTCTAGGAATTTAAAAACATTTGTATGATTTATAAAAGGTTCATCTCCAAGCAAAAGAGCAAGGTGTAAAGGCATCTGTGCTGAATAAAACTGGGCAAAGTAGAATTGGCGGTATCTGTGATATGCGGGGCACTCAAGAAGGATATGCACTACAGTCAATGGTTCTGAACAGTGTTCGCATGCAGGTGGATCCTCTCGGCGAAGCAGATACCCATGTGTTAGATGTGTGTGGCCAATTCTTAAACGACAAAGGATTACCTCGAAAAAACGGTCCCTATGACGGGCACTCGCCCACTCCTGTAGCATCGGCTTCACAACATGAAGTTTGTTGTTGGTTTCGCGGGACCATTCCTCTTGCCATTTACACTTGATACTTTTCTTTATGGTCGCTTTGTAATCTTGGTAGGGTATGTCGTGAATATCAACCTTCCTAGTAGCACATGTGGAAGCGGCACGATCAGCAGCTTCATTGCCGGGAATACCCACGTGACTAGGCACCCAGCAAAAGACTATCTGCAATTTGTTGTCCCTAGCTGCAGCAACCACTTTATGTTGTAGCTGAGTTATTAAAGGGTTTTTTGCTATCTCAAGGGATCTGAGTGCTCTCAGAGCACTTAGTGAATCAGTGTAAACTACAGAGTATGGATGCCTATTTTTGATAATATAGTCTGTGGCCAATAATAAACCATATAACTCGGCAGTCAAGATGGTTGCACTGGAATTAATCCTCCGCACACATTTAAGCGATGGTCCAATAACGGAACAGCCGACAGAGGAGTCGGTTTTTGTGCCGTCAGTATAAAAGCTGGTGTAGTCTTTATATGTATTTTGTAGCTCAAGGAATTCCTGTTTTAAGACTTCTGGTGGGGTATTTTTCTTAGTGTACTCGGTGAGTGATAAGTCTGTGATGAGCAGACCATGCTCCCATGGTGCCACTGTTCCCAAAAGCTGAGCAACTGGTGGGTTTGTCTGAAGGCTAACCGAAACGGCTGCGGTCTTGTTTCGCAATGAAAAGGGAGGCTTAACAGCGGGCTTGCTTTGGAAGGTTCGTTCAAAACGTGTTCCCTCGACTAGTTCCCGGCAGGGATGTTGTACTACAGACCGTATTCTAAGGGAATACATCAGACCTAGGACATCTCGCCTTTTCTCTAGAGACATTTCATTAGCTTCAGCATAGAGGCTCAGCACAGGGGATGTACGAAACGCACCGGTGGCAAGTCGGATCCCTGCGTGATGGATTGGATCCAACATTTTCAGTGTTGATGCACTCGCTGATCCATACACCAAACATCCATAATCTAGGCGTGACCGCACAATCGACCTATAGATTCTTAAAAGGCACAGTCGATCGGAACCCCAAGTCATGTGGGAGAGAACTCTCAGAATATTAAGGGATTTATGGCATTTTTGTTTTAGCGTTTTGATATGCTGGCTGAAAGAGAGTTTGGAGTCAAATATAAGCCCTAGAAACTTATACTCTGTTTTTACCTGAACTGGTGCACTGTATATCGTCAACGAAGGCGTCGGCATCACACCACGTTTTCGTGAAAAACAAACACAAGCAGTCTTCTCCGTGGAGAACTTAAATCCGTTATTGTCAGCCCACCTTGTCACATTATTAATCGTCAGTTGAACACGCCGTTCGCAGATTGCAAGGTTACATGAGGAAACAGCAATCTGGAGGTCATCTACATACAGCGAATAGTGGACTGATGGTGGTATGACACGTGCAATAGAATTGATTTTTATAGCAAACAGAGTAACACTTAGAACACCGCCCTGTGGAACACCGTTTTCCTGTACAAACCATCGTGAGTGTACAGACCCCAGCCTTACTCGGAAGGTGCGTCTACCTAAATAGCTCTCAATGGCATAGAACATGCGGCCCTTGATACCAATGTCAATCAAGTCCCTCAAAATTCCACACCGCCAGGCAGTATCGTATGCTTTCTCGAGATCGAAAAACACAGAGAGGCAGTACTGTCTATTGACAAAAGCCTCTCGAACAGTTGTCTCCAATCGAACCAATTGATCCTGCGTCGAGCGGGACGAGCGGAAACCACACTGGTATTTATCCAGGATGCAATGTTTTTCCAGGTGCTGCATCAGTCGTCTATTAATCATTTTTTCGAGAGTTTTGCACAAGCAGCTCGTCAATGCTATTGGCCTGTAACTGGTAGCAGCATCCGAGTTCTTTCCTGGTTTAAGTAGAGGGATAATTGTAGCCGTTCTCCATGCTGATGGAAAACATCCCTCCTCCCATATTCTGTTGAAAAGGTATAAAACCAGATCAAGTGTAGACGGGTGAAGATGATTCAACATGAAGTAGTGGATACCGTCAGGACCAGTTGCCGAGGGTTTGACGCTATGAAGGACCATCTTTAGTTCAATAAGAGTGAAGGCTCTATTATACGGCTCCCGTGCACCACCAGGTGCCTTTATGGTCCTGGCTTCTTTCTGCTGTTTTATCCGAAGAAATGATGGTGAATAGTGCCTGGAACTTGAGACAAACTCGAAATGTTCCCCGAGAATATCGGCCTGTTCCTCTAGACTTTCTGGACAGGTTCCGTTGCAGGATAACAGGGGGATGGTGAAAGCACTATAGGATCCATTGATTTTGTTAATTCGGTCCCAGACCTCTTTCGGGGATGTGTGGCTATTTATTGATGTTGCATACCCTTGGAAACTTTTTCTTTTCGATTGCCGGCGAATGTACCGTGCACGGGCCTTCATTTGCTTAAAGTGAAGACGATTGCTTGATGTCGGGTACCGTCGAAATATGCTCCATGCCTTGTTTTGTTTTTTCCGTGATTCTGAGCATTCTTCATTCCACCAAGGCTTGGGACGGCGTGGGAGGTGTCCCGAGGTCATGGGGATTGCCATTATGGCTGCCTGAAGGATACACTTCGTTAAGTATTCGTTCACTTCATCAATTGAAAGCTTGTCAAGAGATGTGCATGCAAGCAGTGAGAATTCCCTGAATTCTGACCAGTTTGCCTTCTCAAATTTCCAGCGGGGAGTTCGGCTGGGGAGGGTCACACCTGGGTTATTTCGTCTTAAAACAATCGGCATGTGGTCACTGCCTAAAGGATTATCTGTAACTTGCCATGAAAACAGTGAAAATAAAACAGGATCACTTATAGATAGGTCAATTGATGTAAATGAGTTTGTGGGTGCACTAAAATATGTAGGTTTCTTTTCGTTAAACAGACACAAATTTGTAGACAAAATAAACCGTTCAACAATTGCTCCACGAGTATCGCGTCTAGTACTGCCCCATAAAGGATTGTGTGCGTTAAAATCGCCAAGAATAATGAATGGATGGGGGAGTTGAGCAATGAGTGACTCAAGGTCTTCATACCTTAAATGAAAGTTTGGAGGAATGTAAAGTGAACAAAGGGTTATCAGGCGGTCTGACAGAATGCGAACAGCCACTGCTTCCAAGGCGGTCTGCACGGGGACTTCAACACATGCCGCTGATTTTTGCACTACTATGGCCACGCCGCCAGAAGAGTGAGACGAATGGTCTCTATCCTTGCGGAAAAAATGAAAGTGCCTAAAGACACTTGACTGACTCCCCTTCAGGTGAGTTTCCTGGAGACACACTGCCAGTGGACGATATTCCTCCAAAGGGAGCAAACATCGTCATAATTATGCAGGAGACCTCGGCAGTTCCACTGAATGAAACTCATTGTCGGTAACAAGTTTGAAACTCAGGACCTCGAGTTCGTAGCCTTAGCACATGAGCAGCTAAAGCTGTAATGCACCACTCACAAACTAAGGTTCTAAGAGAACCTCTAAAAACGAATTTAATAAAAAACGAAAGAGGACATGAATGGGTGGGGATGTCAACAGGAGGGCAGTTCCGACCAAACCTTCGGGGAAAAACAAATAAAGGTAGTGCCCCAGGCGAGGGAGTCGCCAATGGTCCTCTGGCTGATCCTTGTGGAGCTGCCCCCTCTGACCTCCAAGGGGTCGAGACTTTGGGCCAACGCCACTGGCGAGGGAGTCGCCGTTATTCCTCTGTCTCAACTGATCCCTAAGAGTGAGTGAGGTAATGCAGGTGAGCGACAAAGAACAGTGATGCTGTGAAGTGTATGAAGTGTTAATGAACATTATTGGAAGAGTTGAGACAGCATCCACGGTTAAGCACTTGCTACGTGCCAGCGTCTGGACCTGTCGCTTTAGGCTTTTTCTTTGGGTCCTCAACTTTTGACGATATTTTAGCACCCTTCGAGGCAGGTGGAGGCTCCGGCGGACTGCTGGAGACATCCATTGCCTCTTCCTCGCGATGCGAGGAACATGAAGGGCGCCCCTCGAGGCACTGTGACTCTGTCGTCACAGTTTTCTCACGAGGACGTGCGGGCAGACGGCGCGGGGCCGTCGCCTTTGAGGATGCGGTCTGAGTTGAATCCCTCTGTTCTTGAGGGACTCCAGGTGAGATTTTGGGGGCTTGGGGTTTGCGCGGGGCAGAAAGGTCTAAAAGGCAGACCTGTGTCCCCACGGAAGCCGTTGTCGGTGCAGCCCCCTTGCTGACCGCAGCGGCGTAGGAGCCTCTCTGTAGAAACGAGAGGCGTTTTCGAGCTTCAAAGTATGTCAAATTTTCCTTGGTTTTCAGTGTTAGTATTTCTTTTTCTTCTTTAAACTTTGGGCATGAGCGGGAGTATGCAGGGTGAGCACCAGAACAGTTCACGCATTTGGAAAAATCACTTGCACAGTTGTCAGTAGGGTGATCATTGCTTGAACATTTTCCGCAGGTTGTCCGTCCCCTACAAGTAGCTGCCCCATGTCCGAAACGCTGGCAGCTAAAGCAACGTCTCGGATTGGGAATATACGGTCGAACCTTGCAGTTGAGATATCCCGCCTTGACCGCCTGGGGGAGGGTCGTAGAATTAAATGTAAGCACAAGGTGTTTCGAAGGCTTCTCTTGATCATCTCGACGAAAGGTAATACGCTTCACTGCTATCACACCCTGGTTGCTGAGTCCTTCAAGGATTTCATCCTCTGTGCTTTCCAACAAATCTTCTTCGGAGATCACGCCCCGAATGGTGTTGAGAGATCGGTGTGGCGTTACTGTGATTTTGTGATCAGCTATTCTATTAAGTCCAAGAAGGGCTATACTTTGTTGCTCTTTTTCAACCTCGACAAGGAGGTCTCCAGAGTGGAGCTTCTTTGCTTTGTAAGATTTTCCTATAGATGCTTCCAGGGTTTTTGCAACAAGGAATGGAGAGAGCTTTCCGAGTGGTAGATCGTATTCGCAATGCAATACTAAGAACTTTGGGAAGGCTTGAGTGTTATCAGTCGTCTTTAAAGGAACGGTGGCTTCGGTCCGAACTCTTTTCAGAGATCGATCAGAAGAAGGTTTAGCTTTGGAACCCATAAAAATATGGGAGACATTCGACACCTGCGGTGTGCCGCCCACCATGGAGCCCAACATGGGACAGGGTAACGGCACATAACAAAAATGGCTTTGCTGTGCACGTTACTCCAGTAGCACCTACCCAGATGTTATACCCAAGGGTGGGTCTAGACTAGCGTCCTTCTCCACTCAAGGTTGGCCCTTGCCGCCAAGAAGGTGAAAGGGGAATGGAGAGAAAGAGAGAGGAGAAGTATAAGTAAAGGTGGGAGTGAAAGAAAGGAGGGGATAGTAGAAGAGGAGGCGACTAGGCTGAATCATCCTGGCCGGGCCTTACCAGGACTCCCGTCTACGGGAAGCAGGGGCCAAAGTGGTGTATTGCCTCACCCGGGGGCCCCGAAGGGTCCAAACCTACCCCGGGCTCAGCTCAACCACCAGGATGCCCTTTTCCCCGGACACGGGAAAGCCACGCACAGCCATACGTGGGCGGGCGAACCCGCATGGCTCGGGGTCCGTGGAGACGCCACTCTCCAAACACCTGTT